>JAQIXS010006597.1:0-10443 GCA_034700785.1 Rossiulus vilnensis | reverse complement strand
TTGAAAAATATCACATCGCAATAGAAACATTTCCTTACTTTGTAAAAATTTGAGTTGTTTTCGCTTGTATGAAAGTTTCAAAGTTCTTAAATTTCTTGTGATAATTGTGTAAAACTGTTAATTGCAACGAGTTGTCAAAAAAAGAAAGTCAGCTTACAAATTTTACATTTAGGGTCTATGGATACTCTTCAATGGTTGTATATTTTTAAAGATTGGTGGTTTAAAAAGGATGTAACTACCAGAACTGTCTAAAATGCCTGTTATGATTAGAATAAAACGCATTACATTTTTTCGTTTCGTATGCAGTCGAACCTCGATAACTCGAAGTCCCAGGGGACCCCCAAAAATATCCGAAGTTCGAGCTATCGAAGTTACCTCCTATTCCTCTCTACTGGCACTTAAAGATTAGTCGACTTGGTTTAACAAAGTTAAATAATGAAAATGGTACTCTTCTGGTTTGAAAGCAAATATTCATTTGACAGATAACATGAATTCACATGTGTTAAAACATTATAGCTTACCACAATGAGTAATAATTTAGTGTTAAACGTTGTTATTAAAATGCATTTATTAAGAGGTACAGTGTATATGCAAATATCAAGAAGGTATTTTTTGTAGTAATACCCACTGTAATTAAGACGAAACATGATGGAATCCCAATTCAAAAGATGATAACAGAAATAACTGTCAAGAGTCAAAGCTTAAAAAATAAATCTGAATCAGCACTTGTACGTATCTGAAGATAAGGAAGAGCCGTGTCCAGAAAGAACTTTCTTCTGCAAGTTCTGAAAAAAAATACTGCTTTCACACGAGTCATGTCAATGATATGCCTAATGGTATTAATCTTTTCTTGAAAACGATAGAAATAAAGTAACAAGTGGTTTTCTGTTGTTTAGCACTTAAGACCCCTTTAGCACTTTAGGGTTTAAAACCACACGGGAGCATATTCTAAAAAAAGTTAAATTTTAGTGCAAATGCTCGTTTTCATTCTCTCAGCTTGAACAAATAACATAAAAACGGGCATATTTAAATATATATGAATTCATCTTGCAACAAAGTAAACCGGTCTATGTGTGAATGTGTTTCAATTCCATAGGCCGGTATCTCTCAGCCACGTATGCAGAGTTCGCATCAATCCGGTATAATGTGGACTCGTGAAATTGTAATCGTAAAAAAGTCATACCTTGGCGTAAACCTGTGCCATCATTCTATTTGTTTTATAAGCATCTATTCGATGCTTTAGTAGATTTTGGGCGGTAACCTCCGGAAGAATATTATACACCCTATATGGAAAAAATAATTTTGCAAGGATTTCACAACAAGATAAAATCTTGATTTCAGATTCACACTCACTTTTCAGTTTGTTGATGCATATCATCGTAGGAGAGACTTCGACATTTAGGGTTGTGGTGCTGAGCTAAACGTAAAAAACTATTTATAAAATTTATCACAAAAAAACGAATAATAAAACGATTTACTTAAAAGCATACAGCTGAAGGAAACTGGCACAGTGTACTTGCGAAAGCCCCCTTGAATTTCTTTTAGTCCGACATTGGTATCTTCGCGCCCGCTTTGTTTCATTTGGCCAATTTTTCCACACTTCTTATCCTGTTCACTTGTTATTTGATTAGGTCTCTCTGGCTTCAATTCCTTATAAAAAGAAACGGAAATTAATGCAAAAGGCAAGCTATTCAAATGTGTACCTACAAATTAAAATTTTATGAGTAAAATGTTTCAAAGGAATGATTTCCTATTAATCATGGAATGCAGAACAACTGCACTGCCCTCCAAATACATCGCTGGATCTATCCATAGTTGTGTTATATGGGTTTCAATGTAACAAACACTTTAAGCATTATTACGATATCCGGAACCAAAATTTCACTTCTCAAGCAAATATGGCTACCTGAAAATGGCTGTAATAAGTTGTTAAGCACATCTAACATCATGTACCGTATTTGCTCGCATATAAGACACATCCCACAATGTGACCTGAGTTTTGAGAAAAACTCAATTATTCATAAAATTAACTTTTAACTTGGTGTATTATTGAGTCAATTTGTTTTCCTGAAGCTGATTAAAACTGTCTATAAAACCATTTAAAACTACCAATTCTTCAGATCTTAAAATTTTGGAAAAAAGTGTGGCTTATACGTGAGCAAATACGGTAAGTTTTACTAATATCCTGTGTATTCGATGGTGCAGGTTTCACGATTTTCTACCAGGTTAGGAGGGTTTGAGAGAAACATTTACCCCTGCAATTAACCCCATGATAGGAGTCGTTCGAAAATAACTAATTATTTCAGGAGTTTTGGTAAGAAAAGTACAGTACGTTACATGTACAGTTCGGGAAACACAATTACCCCTCCAGTTAACCCCGTATGTATTAGATTTGACTAATTATTATTACAATATTTTAGTTAACTTGTTGTCTGTCTGCATGGGTGAACATATTTGTCGAGATGCGTCAAACAGAAATATGCATCTTAAATTTTGTGCTTAAGATGCTAGCTTTTTCGACAAATGCATACAGTGTACATTATATACTCACTTGCAAAACTGGCTTTGATTTCCTTCCTTCAAACAGGGCCACCCTGCCACGAAATACACCTCCATTTTTGCAGTCGGTTCTACTTTGGTTGCTGTTAGCACGTGACATTCCAACATGGTCATCTATAAGCGGCACAAACCAAGCTGATGTAGGTAAGTGGTCTTCCAAAGCCTTACAGGTTAACTCAGATGCACCGGTTTGATCATCATCCTGAGATCTGACACCATTTTGTTGCATTGTTAATGAGGTGCTCTCCCCTCGATTTTCCAAGAAATTGGGATCCAAAGCATCTTCTTGAAATGTGAAGGTTTCATTATGTGCAGGCCTACGTGAAGTCTGAACTCCTGTGGACGGGAAATGCTTCGCAGGACTGCTGCAAACAGTTGACAAGTCAGGCTTCAATATGGAGGGCAAGTAAACAGAATGGCTTGCACATCTCGAAGATATCCTGCTGTCCTTTGTCAAAAGACTTCCTGGACTGTTTCTGCCATTGACCAATTCACACTGCACTGGAGCATCTTCCAATTTGTAGTTAGTTGAAGCAGCACGTGCTTGATTGATTTGATCAGTGTTCAGCAAAGCTTCAACGTGTTTCAGCCAAAGCATGTCTTTTTGAAGTCTTTGTATGTTACGACGACAGTGCTGGTTGACTAACTTCTTAACTCCTTGCAGCTTTCTTCGCTGGGCTGTTACCATGTGATTCAGCTCATTACATAAGCCCTGCGTGTTCAGATTAGTCCTCCTTTCCTTGAATTGGTCATGATTTTCCGAATGCTCAACAATCCAGAAAGGGTACACGACTTTTTCCTTCGATGGTTCGGGTGAATTTACCGATGATCTGTCCGCTGGAATCTCTGCATTCTTCAGCTGGTGCAAGTTTGCATTACAACTGTCTTCAGATGAACTTAAACATGAGCTTTCTGTTCCCAAGGAAGGAACCTCTGAATCTCTGCTATCTAAAAGAGCAAATACAATATTTTTTTTTCAGAAATTAGCATTCTTTTGTATTATAATTGTACTTGTAATTATTTTCAGCATTGCGGGATTTTTTCAAATTTTCCTGTCCTTCTTGTGATGTATTTGTTTATAAACAGAAATTCCAGCACTCCCATTAATCTTTTTTGACCAGCAAAAATAAATGTGTTGATGGGAAAAACAACAGTACCCTTGTAGTAATGGGAATTCACAGACCGTAAACCCATACAGACACTGAATAAATTGCGAATAATTTTGCGAAAGGTGGGCAAGGATGGAAGGGAGGGGAAATGAGGCACCAAATGCATTTTTCTGATGTTTAATGGACAAATAGGCGAAAGTTTTGTAAAATATAGTTACGAATAAAGAGTTTTAGTTTCAACATTTTATAAATATTTGCCAATATTAAAAGAAACGCCGTAGGCTGCAATTTCGAAAACTTGAGTTTCGAATAATGGATTATAGCCTACAATTTAATACAAAAAAAATTCTGAGAAATTTCCTGAATAGAAGGAATGCTGTAGGCGAAAACTTTACAAATGTTTAAATTTAGCCTCAATATTTTATAAATATGTGGCATTATTAAAAGAATCGCCGTAGGCAACAATTTTGACAAACTGGATTGGTGTGTAGTCTAATGAGTGGTTATTATCGGTGGTAATAACATTGAAAAAATAAACAGCATGAAAGTTTTGAAATCAGTCCAAAATAAGAATTTATTATTGGAAATGGTGAAATTGTTGTTAGACAAATGAATTTTTGTGATGAATTTCAGAAATTTATTTTTTAATAAAATACAACAAAGTCGATATTGAAAAATCCCATTTTCCAATTCAAAATTCTATGAGTTTTCCAGGTATTCCAGGGTTATTCCAAATTTCCAGGTTAGCAAACACCATGAATATAGGTTTTAGGAATCCTCACATCACCTTGCATACAATGTTGTAATCAAATTACCTGATCTGAAGCATTGTTGGATGTGAAACGCAGCACAAGAATAACCACCTTTATCAGCATATGGGCACAACAAAACATTGCCATTCAGAAAGCTTTAAAAGATCAAAATATTAGTTATGAATAATTTGAAACTGAGCACTGTGATTAATACTTTCGTTTTAAATAAACTATAACATATTTTTTTAAATTAACAATGCTCGTACTTTCATGTTTAAACTCGAGTTGAATTAAATAAGCTACATGTAATGAACATTAGGGTTTTGTAGGGAGGTCATCAAAGAAGTCTGATAAATCATGCCTATTATATTGCATATGACAACAATTTCTTAAAACTATGATTTGGACAAGGTTCCAACCGAAATTAAATTTTCAAGTTCCCCTGACTTTTCCAGATTTTTGGGAAAAAACCCTGACTTTATGAACAAAAATTCACCATTTACTGATGCTTTTATTTTTTTAAAGATAAAGTTTTTAATTTATTTCTGTGCTATTCGGATGCATTTGTTTTGAAAAATGTCTGAAGTTCTCTCCAAATATGAAAACTCCAAAAATGGCTGTAAAAAAAACTACAAACAAGGCAATCGTTGTTTTTCTGTTTTCGGGCAGGGCTCATTCTATTTTGGACATTTTTCGTAATTTAACTTTTGTGTACGTACCAAGAATATTTTATTTGACATTCACTAGCAAAATGTAGGGGAGACCGAGGCATGTTGAGGCACGTTGAAACACGCTACAAAAACCAAGCAAGTAGTTACAATACAAAATGTTATATACCATTTTAATCATCAGTTTATGGCCTTTCAATGGCTCGTTAACCATTTTACCTAAAACCATTCCTTTTCAAATATTCTTCTCATTGGAACAATATTTTGATGGTTTATGACAGCTAATAATGTTTTGAAACCGTTCAGTTATCTTTCTTTATTCTGGGCCATTTTTCAAGTGCACGGATAGCCTAAATGTGTTTAAAACAGGGCATTATACCCTGTAATGTATATTGAAATGCTCATTTTCGAAGTGTTGTATTTCACAGTATTATTTACAAATCGCACTTGATTTGCAAAAGTGTGCTTGTTTGGAATGTTTAAACACTGTTCCAATGTACCCCATAAAAATGTTTCAACGTGCCCCATGGTTTGCCAACCACTTCTTTACATTTTAGAGCTAGAAATCCTAGAATACAAAGGTTTTGTGTAAAGCTTTTGGACTGAAAATGAGCGCCACAGGAAATCAAAGAAAACAAATGTAACATACTTGCATGGTTTAAGCCGAGCTTCAGACACAGCATCAAATAAATTTCTTTTGAAGGACAACTGTTGGGAAGACAAGTCATTTCGTAGCTTGCTATCACCTTCATCATTATCTTGACAGCCAATTAATCTATTTTCCTCATTTTCTGTACGGAGTAAGATGTCAAAGTCTTCTAGAATCTTCCGAAGCAAACGCTGCCTTCTTGCATCTCCTGAATTAGAACACAACGTGTTGACGAAATTTCTAGCAAAGTGCATAACTTTAGTGTTGCAAGGCACCGCATTTTGGTAGCTCGTCTTATCGCTGCTTGACTGTTCTTGGAGTGTTTCACTGTTGATCACACCCCTTGACATTTTTGGCTTCAGCACCACACTGCTGTTTTCTAGGTCATGGCATATTGATACATTTTTCTTCGAATCCTTCTCCGAGTTGCTGCGTAAAAAGTGCGATGCAACCCCTACCACAGTGTTGCTGCTGTTCGAAGAAAATGCGCTGCAAGATGGCGAAGTTGACCTGGAAGTGATTTCTGTCTTTTTCACAGGAGATACGTCAGGTGTAGAACAGCTGTGAATTCGTTTGAATTTGTTCAAATAGCACTTCTTCTGGTCATCAAGATCGGAGATATCCGTCATGGAGCTCGAGCGCTTATCCACGATTTTTAACGCCATTACTCTCGTGTTAATATTGGCATTGTGTTCCGCTCCTTCACATTCGGTGGACCTGTACGTCTTCTTAGATGGCCACACAGAATGCTCTTCGAATTCCTTTAACTCCAGATGCCTCTGGTATTCCGTGATTTGGTCTTCTGTCTCTTCCAGTGATTCTAATGGAGAAACGTGTAAAATGTAGTCTTAAAGTTTTGGCATATAAGTCAGCGTTTCTTAAACTAGGAGTGGCAAGAACTTATTGAATCAGTTTTATTAATTATATAAAATCAAAAATCAAGCAAAATTGCCAAATCGACGTTAAACAAAGTAAATGGTAACAAAAAAAAGGTGCAATAGCAGTGTCTTAATTCATCCGGAGGAGGCTGAACAAGTCAAGAGTAGGCCCAGTCAGGACTTTTTCCTTGCAGAATAATGAGCACAACTTGCCACGAAGACCCTTGCCGCTCTAGACTCGGGTTGGAATTCAAGGTTTACGATCGCCGTTTTCATATATGGCGTGTTGCTTTAATAATTAATAATTCTAAGCTGATTTCGTAGACAGGTGTAGGCAAAAATGCATGTTCTGTAATCTTGATTTTGAAATGTTCACGCAAGAGGTTTTCTATTAATTAAATACCTCAGCGATTATTTGTGGCGAAATACAAGCTAAAATCCATAATTAGTATTTTTTTTAATTTCACCATGAGCGTTCTCATTACCCTTAAATAAAATCATTCGTTAAAAAGATATCACAACAATTCAAAGATATTGCCATAAAATGGTTTTACAATGGTTTTACTAAGGTAACGATTATAAAGTTTAGGTGGGCTTATAAAATTGCACAGTTTCATAAAAAAGAAATTTAGAAGGAAAGAATGGGACTTTTTTAGTTATGAGTAACTTTTCTATAGCTGTTCAATAAGTATCACTTAAAAATTCAATGCGCTGGGGATGGAAAGGGTCACGAAAAAGTGCCAAGCCAAAAAGGAGGTTGTAATGCTAAAAAGTTTGAGAACCACTGATCTAAGTTATCAACTTTAACAGCCATCTTACCTATTTGAGAAACATCATGCATCCTGCGGTGTCCGTCAGTCTCGCCTTGAACAGGGTCATTGGAACCACTTTGAAATAGCACGCGCTCATCATTCGGTTTCATTTGCTTGAAAGCTGAGCAGTAGCTGCCGATTGCCATTCTTTCCAAAGTGCTCAACCCGAACATCGATTTCAAATCTCCATATCCGATATCGGCACCAGAATCCCATTCCAGGCGTTGTGTGGAAGCAATGCTCGAAACTGATTGCACTGATGGAGAAGGCGCTCTTGCATCTTGTGTTTGGCTCGTATTTGGCAAGAATGTTGAATCGCTGTCCATTGAATACGTGCTTGTCAAAGATGTGAACAAGCCGTCAGTAAAACGGGATTCTTCGTCCGACATTGTTTCAGTCATTTAATGATTTTCGCCAACTGATCTCAAACAGCCAATTTTGGAATTATCCAATGCAAGCCTTGATCACCAGCAATGGTACGGAATCAAAAAAGGCCTATCTTGTCTGCATATGTAGATAGCAAAACGAGGATTCATGGCACAAAATTTGATAAATGCTGAGCTTAGTAAAATTACTCCACAAAAGGTGAAATCACTAAATATATCGTTACGTTGATTGTTCGTCAACCATTGGCAATGCTGAAATCAGAAACATGGAAAATTAAAAGTAAGCAATAAACGTCAATGGAACATATTAGAATGAAACAAATGATGACAGGGTGACTAGTAATTTTCGGAAAAAAAATTCCCTACGTTTTCTTCTTTTTCAAGGTTCATAACAATAGTTTAATGACTAGTTTTTAACGGTGGTAACAAGAGTAACATTGAAAAAATGAGCCACATGATCGTTTGGAAATCATTCTAAAAAAATCAAACTCATTATTGGGAACAGTGAAATTTTATTATTCAAATCAATTTTGTGCCAAGTTTCAGAACTATATTCAATAAAAAGAAAATAAAACTGGATCAATTCAAAATTCCCTGAATTTTCCAGGTGTTCCAGAGCGAGTATAAACTTTTCTGAGTTTTCTAGGTTTGAAGCCAATAGGTTTGATGGCTAGATGGTTTGCCTGTTTCTACTCCAGTTAATTCTATAACAAGTTCATATGCACCCAGGAATGAAATACTTTATGACAATGTAGCATAACTTGATGCTCTTGCTAAAAAGCCGGTTCAAGTGACATAGATAAACGTTAATTTCCTTTCTTCCTAAGCAATTTAAATCAACGTATTTTTAAATAATTACTATAGTCGAACTCAGTTATAACGAGTACGGTTATAATGCAAGCTAGGTTATAACAAGCAAAATGACCGTTGTAAATTTTAGTTTCTGCGAATTGCAATGCAATTTCACTCGGACATAACGAGCACATTTGGCACCAACAATTTTCAAGTTGCCAAAATTTTAATTTACTTTAAGTGTTTGTTTCTCACAATGTGATATCCGTTTTTGTTTCGCAAAACTTAACTAAACAAACAATCGGCTGGGCAAAATTTGCACTTAGCAGCCAAACGGTTGCAATCTTCATTAATTTTTAAAATTATCAATAAAATGTAACTAATGTATTGATAATTGAGTGTTTAATACAATGTAGAATTTGTGTTTATTAATTGCAGAAAGAAAATACAAGTGTTAATTGTGGGGCAGATTTAGGTGTTCACGGATATAACGATTAACGGTTATAATGAGCAAATTGTGTTGGTCCTTTGACGTTCGTTATAACCGAGTTTGACGGTATATAATTTTAATTTTATACGGTATTTAATATAGACATTAAACTCCCCAAAATCGTTGATTTGATTATTTGATCTAGCATTTCCTGATTAAGTTTTTGGAGGATCATTATCATAACCTATGAACCACTGACCGTCCAAACTATTGGATTATTTTCGTTCTAAAGTTACTTGCACGTGATTGGAAGCACATGCAGTTGTTCTAAGTTATAGAATAATAGAACGTTTTTTATTCCGCATTCTAATTGCATGATCTAAAGATGTTATGAGAAGAAGTACTCCGAAATATATGTTAATTGCAGTTTAACAAGTCTTATTATTGAGTTTAAAACATAACACAAACAGCAACAAAGACCTGCTCCTGCATTTGCAGGGTGTTCCTCCATCCAACATCACAGGAGGGCCGACTAGAGCAGCTGCACTGTTATAATTATTGTGATGTCTCACCGAGTTCGTTTATTTAGGTGTTTTTGTCAACAGCGCGTTTTGAGAGCGTAGGGACAGTTATCCAAACGAAGGCAGATCGTCCAAATATGCTTCGACCACAGCGAGGGAAGAACACGTACCTATCAAAAAGCAAGTTATTAAAAATGTAATCTATGCTCTAAACATGGCTACCAAATTTAGTGGCGGCTTATTCGAATAAACTACATCATATGAGAAATGTTATCCTTCAGGATTACGTATTGATCTTCTCATGCCACCAAAGGGAAAAGCTAGCTAAAATCTGTACAACATAGGTGGAAGCTTCTTTAATGAATCATGTGTCAACTAACATACGTTCAAAATACAGTTTATAAACACGTTAATTCCCAATTCAAATAGCAGACCAATGTACTGTTTTAACAATCGGACACGTTTTATAACCCATTCGACGCTACCCGAACCTTTTCACCAGAACTTTAAATCGTAAAAACAAAACTTACTCACTTGGATTTCGCATGATACGGTACAAATAGGATAACAGCTGCTCCCTTATCTATTACGAACTACGGAAGCCCGTATGGACAAACGGTATCAGAATCATAGTGCGTCGTGGGGACGGGGTGCGGCGTGCCAAAACAGATCAGAAGAAAGCTACCATACATGTCTCAATGACACTCATTATTTCAGCATGATGCGTTGGGAAAGTAGAAAATTAGTACCTACTCGCACTTTCAATCTGACACCGTATGTCTATATGGGCTTCCGTAACATAGCAATGCTATGTCCCTCCAAAATAGAACTTGGTTCTTTTTAATTCAATTAGTGACGTTGGCGGCGCTCAATACGCGGACTTGGTA
>JAQIXS010006596.1:0-10444 GCA_034700785.1 Rossiulus vilnensis | reverse complement strand
GCACCCTGTATAACAGCGCAGTTTCCCATAATGCACTGCACATCCCGTGAATGCGGTCTGAACACCCCTCATTTTTTTATTGCATTTCGTGCTCGCGTTTCGATCCCGTTCGGAATCCTGTCTGAACGAGGTATTAGTAGCGTTTTAGTTTTTTTTTTTGCCTATAATAGATATTGTTCTAAATAACATCACTCGTGATTGGCCATTACACTATTATGATTTATCCTTTAAGTGTTGTTGTTATTGTTTCAGTAGAATGACTAACCTCTTAGAAAATTGGTAACTGTACACAATACATGTACATGTATGAGGCTAAGGAAACACTTTGAATCTCAACCATGACATTTTGTTTTCGCGGGCATGGTCAGGAATGCCACGGATGACGCCTTATATTTCCGCATATATTAATTAACGATAATTAAAGTTCGTTCGCTTATTATCACTGGCTCTTTTCTCGAGTGGATCGCGAAACGTTTCCTCAACGCTTATCATTGATAAAACGCTCTTCCTGTTTGTGTTATGAATTCACGCCGTAAAACTTGTAATTTTTGATCATGCTGGTGTTACGAGAGGCATTTTATGTTCGGGTTAATTTCAATTTCATTTCTACTTCTCCCTCCATTAGTAAGTTTTCGGGCGCAGCTTCTCTCTAAATCCTAATTTGTGCTAATTTATTCTGAAATAATGATGAGTTATGCGACGACCTTAATAGCAGTGCTTCTAGTTTGAAATGCATGCGCGCTTAATAAAATAGATACTAGGGAGAAGAAAAAGGTGAAAAGCCAGCGAGTGGTTGCATAATGCTGTTCGCTGCCATCTTCTACACTGGCAAAAAAAACCAATTTGATTAAAAGTTATTTCTTTATAGCGCCCGTATTAATTTTGTTTGGCATTAAGCGTGACTATTGATGTATTCTAACTTGCAGGATCCGGGATCGCATACGTTATTGAACTTGAATACTGATAAAAATGTGCATGCGGGTAGAAATGTGGTGTGAAAAACAAATTTGGTTTGCTGACGCACCCGGTAGATCACGCAAGAAGTTTTCTGACGTTTCCCATTTTATTCGATTCCGAAATCAGTGTTTGTGCAAATGCGAAGTGCGTACGGATGAAGGACGTTTTCAACTGTAAATCCATTGCAGGAAACATTGGGGGTAAATAGCGGAAGCCATCTAGTTTATGGCGGTTGGAATTTCTTCTGCTGACTGGCTTTTTTGTGAACGCTAACTTTTTTTTTTCTTCCTTTTCTGCAAATGTGAAAAGAGAAGCGGAAAATTAAAACCAATCCAAATGGTTTAAGTGCTGCTGGAACGGTAAAAATTGCGTTAAAGTTGATGGATAGATTGGCCGCCCATTTCATATAAAAACAAGGAAGGGGATAAAAGCTTTAAACGAGGTTTGCATTTTGGTACCGGGTTTGACGTGTTTTTTTACACGCGATGCAATTTATGTTCAAAATGGATAATGAACCAGTTCAGCCGGGCTATTTGGCATGGACCTGCGATTATGAGGGGGCGTACTCAGTCTCTCAGTACCCCTCAGTCCATCAGCAAAATATATCCCCCTGTGTCAATAACCAGTCATTCTAGCTGGGCACAAAATATTATCAAAATCACTTGTCACAGCAGGTACCATATCAATGAATTTGTTATTATTTAAAAAAATACAAGTAAAGTATTTCAGGTGACATTTATCATAATGTCATTGCATCTCAGATTGACCAAATCATGGTTGCTACACAAATTTGCCTGAAATTGTTTATGCAGATACTGCCCATGAAATCGAGGGGCTAACAGCTCTTAAAAATCGTGTACACCTGACTTCAAAGACTTCAGTGGGGACTCCGATGAGATTTCATTGATTTCAATGGGACTTCGATGACTTCGGTGACATTATCAGTGGGACTTCAAAGACATCAACCAGCATGTACACCTGACTTCAGAAGATGTAAATTCCAACCATCATATTCTTTGAATCAGTTATAAAATGTATGGGTGACCAACAACTAGATTGAGGAATTAAAGAAGATTCATTTCTTATCAGTAGTTTGTGCATCGCAGATTTGTGTGAACTCTGATATTTTTGTTTAGTGCATTCGATTCATAGACCTACATTGTATATATTGATTTCTTAGTGCCTGTATTTTATTCCTCCTATATACGGCAGCCACATCTCACGTAGCCAATATTGATTTCATTCAAATATTGATATGAAAAACATTGCGTGCATCATTTTTATGGTAATAGGTGCTACATTTCGATACTGCGTTATAGACACAAATACTTTCTTACCATGCGCATAAAGCTTAAGACGAAATTGTTATGGCATTTTCTTCTTTTTTATTGTAATATTTTCAGTCGAAAATATCGCACCCTGCTTACCGTAAGTCAGCTTTTCTGGTTTCGTATTAATCCGGTTATGGTGTGCATACTTCTTTGTATACTGGAGGGTTTAAGTTTTTATTAATCATTCGTTATCCATTCTCACCGTTTTATGATAGTAGTCAAATTCGACTTAAAAACACAAAGCTCAACGACACACACTGGAAGCAGCCAATAATTCAAATAGGATTGCGTTTTGATACCACTAACTTAGTATTACCACAAGAGTGCTATAAAATTATATTCAGCAAATCCCCCTATTAATCGGGATAATTGCGTTTCACAAACGGAATTCCCGGATTGAATAGATATTTCCGTGATTTCGTAGGAATGCATTTTGTAAGATTAACTGTGCTAGGGGGTTGTCCATAAAGGACCTAAGTTAATTCGAACAAAAGTGTCATTTTAACCAGGATAGGGGCAATGCCCGAACGTCCCTGACGTGTTCCGTTCTATTCCGATAGTAAATTACACCAAACCTCAATTTTCACATAAGATGCTGTAAAAATGTAATAGGGCTATAAATCATGTCTTGTTTTAAATCATCTGAGCTTTAATCCTGTAATTAATATTGCATACCATTAACTCATAAACGACGTAATTTTGGTACGTAATTGTTAACAAGTCATTATATTAGCTAACAGTGGTTCAGAAATGACCTATACTTTAAGGACGTTTTTCAAGTAGGTCTTTAAAGGGGAAGGGGGAAATGAACCATGTCTTTATGGACGGCCCCTAGTATCTAATAATAATTTTTGATATCTTGTCAGGCTTACCTTTTGGAGGAGGAAAGGGTGAGGAGGTGGGATTATCCCCGAAGTTGTTTTTGATCTTCGGTAATTGTTTATTGTAAAAGGGGGCAACCGTGACATTCCTTTCGTGGTTGTATTTGTTTACTTGCGTTAGGTTTTCGGGGAAGCGATTTGCTCGGTATGCCAGGCATTTCCTGCATTACCTCAGTTACCTGGAAGGCACCCCTCAATGTGCATACAAGAGCTCTGATTTGTGTACCGGTATTTTTTACATTTAACTGTATGAATTTAAAGTGATCTCTTCTTGCAGAGTACGATTGTTGCAATCGGACAATGTTCGACAGAATGCTTTCAAGCACTGTCTTTAATACTGACCACAGAACAATTGAAGCGATCAAGCCGATTCCTCAGTAAACCATTTTTATCCTGGAAGAAATCTGAAGAGAACCAAGTCCAGTTATATTATCATTTGCAATATCAGAAGAATCTGTTAAGGGCTAACCAGATTTAACTTTGCGTTAAGAAATGGGGAAGATTAGTTAACCCAGATCTTTTAATCTCCAAATGTTACGGACATGGACCTCTGCAGTTGGCCATCAATCTCACCTTTAAAAGAAACTGGTTCTATTTGGCGTAATGGCCATCCTGCCTACATACCCAAACAAATATTGATTGAAGATGTACCAATCTAAGTGGTATACCAGTTTTTTAAAAATATTTTTTGCTAACAGATGGTTGATGCCGGTATTTGATGTACATTTAGCATACACTATCGATTGTGCCTCATGCCTTCATCGTTTAATATTGGTCAGATTGAGCAGGTTTTGGGGAATTTTCTTACCCCAATGGAAAACTGGGCTACAGAGTACATGTATATGCAACCCAATTTGTAAGTTCACTATCACCCACTTGCTTTATTACGTTGCCATATATGGATCTATAGGAATGTTACTCCTGTAATGAATCATTTAAAGATGAAGATTTCAGAAAAAGAAATTAAACACCGGTCGTTCCAATTACAGATGGTATGACGCACCTTAGATCTCACCTCAGGAAGTCCTTCTCTCAAGGTTTCACCAATTTGCCGAAATTTTGAGATTTCTGGAGGTGGCCAACCCCAATCGCGCGCTTTGTTTCAACCTCCACCCCTTCTTTCCACACGATTTGGCTTTTCGGAGAAAGATCTATTTTTGAACCCCGGCCCTAAACCCCAACACATTCCCTATTGTGTTGGTTCTCAGAATGTCCGAAAATCTGCGAGGATTTCGGAGTAAATGGGTGCTGGTCGAGGCCATGTCCGAATGGTCATTCTGGTGGACATTATTCAGCCATTCACGAGCGGGTATAAGTGTTTTTCTTACCCTTCTGTGACGGCTCCCTTTCTCCTTTCTTCCTTAAGCCTCTACGTGTCCTTGTATTTCAAAGGATTCAAAACCCCCACAATTGCAAAACGTTCTGAACTTTGCTCACGGGCTCGGGTTCGTTTCTCACCTGCCCCGAAGTGCCCACCGTGTTCTCTTTTAAAGTTCTTACAGAAAAGACTTGACTGGTCAAACAATTCTTGGTAGAGACTATCTTCTTTTATTCTAGCCAACAAATACTTATTTATGATACTGACCGTTTCTCCAAAAATCTGCACGCCTCGTGAATTGTAACTCACCTTCTCCAACCTGGGCTTGGTCCAGGTTTTTGTTTAAGAGTTTTATGGGGCTTTTTCAAGATGACCTTCTTTGTGCCCTTCTCGGTAGTTTTCCACGTGCTCATTTCGGTCATTTCACCCAAACATCCATGAATGATAACTTCGTAAGTTATGGTTGACCGTGGTGGTAACCACCGAATGCATGACAGGCCACCGTTTGTCATTGTTGTGAAGATGGTAACATTGTTGTGCGTGTTATGTAACCAGAACTTTCACCTGGTTGAGCCAATAGCATTTAAGGGTGTAAGTTTGTCTCCTAGGTTTCTACTGTAATCTAAATCATGATCTTAAGTGGAAATTAATTTACTTGTTCTTTTCATAACACGGAAGGCTACCAGATTTGGTTTTAATGTAAAAAGTAGATGCTGCACTAAATAACTACTAAATAAGTTGTTTGCCAGCCCTTCAGGGTCGTCCATTTCTAGACCTCCGATATTTGAGGTTGCGATAACGGCAATCCAATTAACTTTGCTGCCATCAAACAATTTATGGACGTCCCTAACCACACTCCTCATCCCTTTTTAATGCTATCATACAGTACGTATCAAGACACCGTTCAGAATTAATTTCGTTTATACACGTAGGCCTTTACAACCCTTATAATTACATTTGCCAATGTATTTACACGCTGTAATTAATTATGCCAAACTATTTTTAGGGCTTAGCAAAAAAGCCGAAAGCGTTTAACTGAAATACCTACCATGTAAAAATGTTTATTCGCACATTTTTGCTTTAAATAGACATTAATTCTTAATTTGTTTTCCCCGCATGGTCGTCCACAAACTTCACCGAATTTCATTTCATTTGAAAATGGCTCGTTTATTTATAAGTAATATTAAGTATATATTCTAGATCTATTCTAGTTTTACTTTTGTTAAAAGCAAGCTAGTTGAAACGTCTTGGCATGCTTTTGTACCACCCTGCACCCCTTGAATTGTTGCATTCACCAGAATTTCGCAAGTTGGAATGGGTGTTTTTGGCAGCAGGTGGTCACTATTAGTTGTTCTGAAGATCCAAACAAAAGTCTTTTTCCTTGATGACTAAACAAAACATGTTTCCCATCAGCGCCTTTTTGGGACAAATCGAGAATCCAAACGGGATTTGTTGAGTTGTATGTATACACAGATTTGATCCTGACATGTCAGAAGGACGGTTCAAGGGCTTTGGAAACGGAATGTAATTTCCAATATGTTCGGGCAAATATCGAGCCATCCCAGATGCACCATTTATTCACCCTCCCCCCCCTTTACTCGAGAGGTTAAACAGTTCTTTTATTAGTGTTCCTACTGAACATCATTCCATACGGCATAGAAGACGTTTGTCAGTTCAACAGTCTTTGGAATCCCTTGGTTTTCCTCCTACGCGAAATCTTGGCTTCTCTGTTTTTGAAGAAAAGAAAAGAAAATGTTTGTGTTATTTTTGGGAAGAAATCGTTTCGTCGATTTATGAACTTCAAACCCGGTGACGATGGAAAGGGCTCACTTTGACCGTATAAAGTAGGCCTACGAGTTTTTCATTATATTTGAATGAAGAATGAAACCAATAACATACCATTCTTTTCGTCTTTGCAGATACTGTGGCCAAACAGCATCAGGCTATACATGTATATTGTACAAGCATGCTGCCAATTTATAGGACGTCTCATGAAAATTTTTGTTTTCCATTTATGAGTGACCAGTGTATCTCGCCAAGCAAAAACACCGTGCAAGATAATTGAGCCATTTGCGTGTGCTGTTTGATAAAACGACGCTCACTTTCGTTTATTAATAGATGCCATTGACCCGTTCGCTTTGACTTGGCAGCCATAACTGATTGTTATTCGATATGACGTCACTAGCATCAACTCTGAAATTGCATTGCCCTGTGGACGTGTAATTGATTTGTGGATTTGCCTCGAGTGAGGGGGGCAAAAGGCGTTTTTTTATCCCTTGAAGATCCATATGCCACGAGTGAGAGGGCACAGGTTAAAATCTTACTTGGCTGGGGTTTACTTGAAGGGACTGACTGACCCCTGTGCTTTTTTGAAGGACTCGTGCCACAACTGAATAAGAAAAAAAACAACGTTGAAATTTGGTTGTAATGGCAAGGGGGAAAAACTGAAAACCCGTCCCCTCGAGAGGACCAGTGAAGGGGAATGTCCCTAAGAAAAAAAAGCAATAAAAAGTACGTGATTTCTTGAGGGGAGAGTGGCCCTTGGGTGAAATAGCCATAATCACCTGTACGACCACGATTGTGAAATACAAAAAAGCCGGAGTTTTTGCAATGAACCCACTCCGAACTCTTTTGTGCACTTCTCAAACGACACACAATCGAACTACGTTTACGCGATTTTTGGTAAATGGATCCTAAATGTAATAGGCTTCACGTGGACTGCGGCGCTCGCTTTCAATGCGTGCTTTTGCCGTTCAGGGTTTCTCAGCAAGTGCGACACTACATATATGTTAAGGATTTATATTTAAAAAAATCGGGAATGTTTGCTAAATACACCTTTACCTTATTTTCACTAGCCCGTTGACTCCCAAACTTCATTATTTTGTAAAATTAAAATTGGTAGTTTTTTTGAGGCACACTGCCTAAGGGTCGAAAAACTCAGCAACGTAAAATAAAATATAGTGATGGGCCTATTTCCTATTGTTTTCTTGCAAAGAAGACACTTTCTGGAAGAAGAAACTTAATAGCAATTAATTATCCGAAACTTTATTCGTAGCCTTAAGCTGTAGTTTTGGATTGACTTTTTAAATTCTGTTCCTGATCTGCCTGAAGCTGTCTTAGATTACGTTTGTGCTTACATTCAGCGTTTTCGATGATCAAATAGTTGATATTGTGTGGAAGTGAATGATGAGAATTTTAGAAATTTGCACGTCCTGCACAATAAGGAAGGTTGTGGAACAGTTTATAGGAAGTGTTCCTCCACATGCGTGCTACTACTAGAGGTCGTTGCTATCGGTCCTAGGTTTGTTGTCAGGTGTGCTCTACAAAACGCACACGAGAAATGGAAATAGATACGTTGTCCAGATTATAATGCATGTGGTTTTATTTATTTTCCCATGCGCTAGTACGAGTGCTATAAATTATACTGGCGTGATAAGTTTAAAGCTTCCAATGTAAAACGTTTATTCATTAATCCTAATATTTTCCGGCCAGTTTGTTAGTCGTGACAATCTGAAACTATCGACCTTTTTTGTATAATGTTCATATTCGAGATAAGAAACAAGGACGTGTTATTTCTGGTCGACAAAGTAAAGTCGGAATAAGCCGTTATCATTCCGTTATTTAAAATTAGTTTGTTCCTGCTACAAAATACGGAAACTTGCTCACGAAAGTATATGATGTCTGACACTGATTGGCAGCATGGCAGATTCGAAGTGAAGACAGTAAATTAATACCAGTCGTCTTCCTTCAATAGCTTACTAATAGGTGTCAACATTGTCCAGGTTTGTCACTTTGATTACATTGTACCAGAGTGAGCATCCGAAAAATAAGATCGAGTTATAGGCTAGGTCTGATTTCAGGATTATTTTATCATTTCTCGTAGTTTTATGAGTATCGTTACGTCCGTTTCTGGATTCCAAATTTTTCTTTCAGAATAATTGTTTTTCAGAATTAACTTCAGTAAATTAATCCCACCCAATAAGGGTTTCCTGCGTTTTCCATTGTGGAATATTCAGGAAAACCAATATGGTCTTTTAAAGTAGTTTCCATTTTTCAAAATGTCCACTTTTTAACTGTCCACTTTTTAACTGTCCAACGTCCCCCCTTCCTCCAATCCAGAATGGCATTTATTTTTATTTTTGGGCAAAATCACGTCATTATGGCAAATAAAAAGTACCACAAGTTGATGCCATGCTATCCCTCGTATGGGCTTTCATATTATCTTAATAATATAATATTTCAAGCATAATATTGTTACAAAAGCCTTTCGTCATTCGACTTTGACCTTATAATTAATTCGACTTTTTTAAGAAGAAATAAATTTTGGGTTGTTGTTGTTAATGACTGTTGAATTGGGGCAAAAATAACCAATACACGGCGTATTTATGAGACGTAATGATGTGCGTTCAACAACTACATAAAAATTAAGGGAACTAATTAAAAGTTGTAGTGTGCCACCTGGGGTGAGTGGCCCTAATTAATTGACTGTCCCTCGCTCCTCCCAGTCCATGAACGTTTGATTTGTGTGAATCCCTAGCCCCTTACAACTACGGATGACCTTTATCAATGACCCCCTATAACTGGCCGAAATTGTTTATAAATGTACGCGCCCCTTGAATGCGGAAGAATTCGCTGGGTTTAAAACCAACCTCGGGTCGAGATGAAATTCACGCTTCGTCGAGGACGCAATTTTAGCGCTTTGGAATAGGGTGGGTTGGTGGGTGGAGTTAGGCAGGGTGCCTTTCTTAGATACCCATGCAGCAAACAACAGACCTTTGTGCCCTGTGAGGTAGATATGAAATATATAGCGTCATTCGCAACCAACGAGATTTTAAAAGTTTGCAAGTGGGAAAATTGCCGGCTGGTCTAGCTCTCTGTTTTATGCAAATTGCGGATATGGTGGTGGCGTTTGGCGTTCTCAGATCCTCCCAACGAGAGTTAAGCGAGACGTGCGAATGAACACGAGTCGAGCCATGTAACGATAAAATGTATTTGCTTTACCATCAGTTTGTTGGGCGACAATTGATGCATGTAACGTAGCTACAGCATGTTCGGAAGTTGGAGAAAGTTTTTTTTTCTTATTTTTCCTATTTTCGTTTTTAGCGTAAACTCTTGCGCTCTGCTACATGTTGGATTTGCTGTTGAATGTGGCTGATGAAATCCAATAAGGCCGCTTGACACGGTGGCCTTCCCGGAAAACTAATCTTGGTAATTGAAACTGCAACTAATTAAGGCCAACGTGTATAAATCAGGAGCCGACTTAGCGGGATTTAAAACGGATAATTCATCGGAATACTCGCTTCTTGAAATCGTGCCACTGATGACCGTTGCCGGGTGAATGATTCTTTATGATAAATCATAGGTTTGGTTAACTTTAGTTCCACTAGATGGCACAAGCGTTGAGTCCATTTCGTGACTGAGGCCAAGCAATACACTTTCTTAATTTCTTAAAAGTAATTTATTGAAGTCCTTACATTAACGTTGTGGTCATACATTACCAAAAGTATTTTACGAAAACAATGTAATACCTCCTCTTAATGCTTAAAATGTTCGATTCTATTATGTTAAGATCGACCCGGAAAGAAAATAAACAAATTTAGCAAAGTATTTGAAACAAAAATAAGACTAACAGGACTGGGAAATCAGATAACATCAATCATAAAGTCGACCCAAAAGGATGCCCACCATGCGAGGGGTCCATGTGCTGAGATGCATGTAGCTGTACCCATGATCGCAGACACTTTGATCGCGACTTAAAGACCGTACCCGGAAGCGTATAAGTAAGTTCTTCAGTAGTGATTGATGTTACATGATTTCAGTCCTGTGGTCACCCTTATTTCCTCAGCGTCCATTTACTTTCATTACTCAAGAGACTAAAAATAAATACAGTGAAAGCTCGATAACTCGAAGTCGCAGGGGACCCCCAAAAATATTCGACTTATCCGAATTTCGAGTTA
>JAQIXS010006595.1:0-10445 GCA_034700785.1 Rossiulus vilnensis | reverse complement strand
AGTCCCATGCGATGAGTCTTCCCTCATGCCTTGATCGCAGTCTTCCACTGCGATCAACCCTTGATCATTTGGGCAACCCTCATCTGGTTGGTGGTTTAACCGGTGGGAAATCTACCCACCCTGTAAAACTTCTGTACTGATATAAGTATAACCTTATAGTCAATACAGTAGATATCAGTACAAATATACATGTATTAGTTAAAAATGCAGTGATATCACCAACCATACTAAAATTAGTAGTCCCAAAAACAGTGATATCAGTGGATATCAATAACAGACATATATAAAAAACAGTATAAATATAAAAGTATATATATATCCACTGATATCACTGTTTTGAGACCACTAATCCCAGCATTCTCAAGGATGATCATTTACTGATATCAGTGATATCACTAAGCGTTCATGTACGGATATCAGTAGTCCCAAAAACAGTGATATCACTATTTATACTGAGTGTACATGTACATATAAACAATACATTCAAATATACTGATGTTGTTAAAAAATGCAGTGATATTACTAACCATTCATGTACGGATATCAATCAGTAGTCCCAAAAACAATGATATCAGTATATATATCATAATTTCATTACATTTTTACTAATATCAGTACATATATACTGACATGTGACCTGATACTGACCTTGAACTGATGTCATTTCAATGTGGTTGAAATGACGTCATTTCACGGTCCCAACACTGGTGTCTGTCTCACCTGGGGCAGTTTCCGTCCTGCCTGATGAGGGGCATTTCCGCTCCTCCTCCTCCTCCTCCTCCTCCCTTTCCGTTGACCTGCACCTTTGAAGAAGTCGTCCCTTGTTGTCCTTGCGCAGACCGGATGGAATCCTCTTCCGGACTGGCCAGGAGTCGAGTCTGACAAATGGGACTGGGTGCAGGACTCAGTCGGACTTCCTCCTCATTGGCAGCCGCCGCTGCTTGGCAATGCTGGGAACGCAGACCAGTCCATCTGCAAAGAAAACAAAAAAACTTAAGATAAGAATTGGTTTCCACTGGAGACACACCAGGAGGACAAGAGGACTTTTGGACGGGAACTTGACCCGGAAAAAAAGCTTCGATTAGTGCGTTGGGAGGAGACATCTCATGGTGGACAAAGTCCATCAGATGCAACTCACTCGTAGCTGTTGATGTTGTTGTCAGAAGGCTACTCAAGAGTCAAGTCAACACTCAAAGAGGCGTAAGTCACAAGTCAAGTGGCACTCATGGGGTCGATGAGGTCAGCTGCTTCGGATTAATCACTATTTAGTCATAACTGGGACGAAATTAATTCACTTCGAGGAGGTGGTTTTTGTAGACGTTTCCAGCAATTGAAGAATTCGAAACCATAAGGGCTTAAGTGCCAGACCCACGAATACGTTTTTTTATAGCTTAAAACGTTGCAGGGGCTGTTTGTTTCCCTCCTGCTACAGTAATCAGAGAGACATTGGGACACCCCTAGGCCCCCTGGTGGAGGGAAAGTTGTCTTTGAATCCCATAGGACGTAATGTCAAACATCAGTTTGTAACAGTCAATAACTGACTATTACTTCATTGGATGAAAAGTGCAATTCTGAAAAATGAAGTAATGAATGACATTAATCCTGCATGCCACGAGAGAAGAGGGTGTATCCATATGCCATACGTGTGGCACATACGACTGTTTGGTAAAATTTCGACAAAATCTATTTTTTTTTCGTTCTATTTTCTGTTTTGGAAATTAAACGTCAGAGGATGTACAACGTCTGAACTTGTTGTCGTTTCAACGAAATCAGATCATCTCTCCTGAAAAAGTTGATATTTTTTTTGCAGCTTGGTAAGTTATGGTTTGGCAACCTCAAATTGATTAGATTGGCGTGTTAGGATTTGGATCACGAATGATCACATGATCGCAAACAGCTCATCACAACAAACACAACCATAAACAACAAACCCAAATCATGACATGTAGGCCTATCAATCTAATCGAATGAACTTCAGTTGTAACCCATGAATTTGTTCTGGATTTAAACAGCTTTTTTGTAACACAACACCCAAAACATCATTGCTATAAATAACCAAAAATAACTTTGAAGTTTGGTTGTATTTTAAATTAATTTTCAGATCAAAATTTAAGATAAAAAAATGTTATTATCATAAATCGTGAATTTTAGAACACTTTTCAGTACAGAATGCTAATCTGCACGCAATATTAAGCAAATTATGAAATTTCTGAGTTTTAGAACATGCGTTTTTTTAAAAATAAAATTTAAAAATCGTTCGAAATTTTCGAAACCGAACAAAAAATTGCAATAGCAGTGCGATTTTCTTGATTTTGTGATTTTCTTTTTTCAAATATCCCCATTGGCGTTCCCATTTAGCATATTTTTAACTAAAATTGAATCTAAATTCATATTTTGTGATTATTTTTTCAAAAATATCTCCATTGACATTCTCATTTGGCATATTTTTAACTAAAATTGAATCCAAAATTCATATTTTGTGATTATTTTTTCAAAAATATCCCCATTGCCATTTCCATTTAGCATATTTTTAACTAAAATTGAATCTAAAACCCATATTTTGTGATTATTTTTTCAAAAATATCTCCATTGCCATTCCCATTTAGCATATTTTTAACTAAAATTGAATCTAAAACTCATATTTTGTGAGTTTCTTTTATTTAAATATCCCCATTGGCGTTCCCATTCAGCAAATGTTTAATGAAAATTTAACCTAAAATTCATATATATATATTTTTTAAATATCCCCATTGACATTCCCATTCAGCAATTTTTTAACGAAAATTGAATCTAAAATTCATATTTTGTGATTATTATTATTAATTTTTTTCTCAAATGTCCCCATTGGCGTTCCCGTTATCAGTGTTTAAAAACATCCGTAGAAAGATGTCCTAAAATTCAGAAATTTATTAGTTTAAAAAATTCTTTAAGCTTTAGGGAGTAAATAAAATAATTAGGGAAAACCATTTTCTAACTACTCAATAAGTATCACTTAAAAAGAACATAAAAAATAATATAAAAAATATTAAGATTGACTTAAAAGCATGTGGGTCATTTGCACTGGTCCTAGGCGGTTTGGGACCCTTTTACCCTTTTGGTCAATGACTGACACCTGTGCCAGGAAATTTACCAAGAATAGGTTATTTCTTTATGTCATTTTGACAAAGAAGTTAAAGGTTAGAGGGGAAGTTAGGGGACTGGATCCTGTTAAACCCGTTTATAGAATGTAACGATCACGTGTCACTTCAATTATCAATTTCCTGTCCCATATCAAATCACCCTGGATGGAATCAGCTAATATTTAGCCACCATTTTGATCAATAGGACACCCTGTACGATAACGAATAAATTGCAAATTTAATTAATTGATTTTATGCTACACGTGATATGGTGAAAAAAAAAAGCAACATCTGGTTTCCATAAGGGGGTGTTTTGGGCCCCTTATTTTTTAATGCAATTTGCAACTAAGCAACGCCCACGTCATGACAAGGGGGCGCTGTTGTCTTTTTTTTTGGTCTCCCCCCCCTCACCATCATTTTGGGGTCATTTTTCATTCCAGAAATAGATTTTTTGGTAATTTTTGTTGTTGTTTAAAATAAACAGAAAGTAGCAGAACTTTTTTTTTAAAAAAAATGTCTAAACCCTCACTCCCTGTTCTTGAACTTCGCCGATGGGAACTCCATGTGCCCAAAATGTGTTTCTCGTTACCCAATATTGGGCAACCTTTGACCCCCCCTAAGCTGAACCCACGCATCCCCGCATTTCGTAAATATTTGAAAAGTTTCAATTTTCTGGTTTTGTGATGAATTCCACCGGTTTTTCGGTTCATAGGACATCTAAGGCACCCCTTAGCACAGATATTTGTGGACACCCTGTATTCGTGGACCTCAATATATATCTTGCATTCAATAATAATATTAATGATAATAATAATATTTGTATGAATAAGTATTATTAAATTATGATAATAGGCCTGATTATAGTTATAGTATTTATAATTATAACAAAACTATTATCATTATTACTGCTATTATATCCTGTCCATCAGGCTCATAAATTGAATTGTTTTACAGTTTTTGTTTCAAAATCAGTTTTTTATAAAAGACTATAGTTTGTTTTCTGAAAGAAAAATAAACTTAGGCCTTGATATGAATTACGAAATGAAACAATTTCGATCATTTCCACACGGATAATGAGTTCATTTTGAAAGAGTCTCCTTTCTATATGATATGAAAAAATAGTTAAAAACAAGTTCTCACGCAGAGTGTCCAAAATATAGACAAAATATAGCAAAATTGAGACAAAATAGAGACAAAATATAGCAAAATAGAGACAAAATATAGCAAAATAGAGACAAAATATAGCAAAATAGAGACAAAATACTTCGGACGCCCTGTAACGTTACAGGGTGTCCCCGCGTCACGTCTATTTTCGCGTTCTAATTGGGGGGCGGCGGCCATCTTGGTATTTTTATGGCGCAGCCACCGCGTGTCGAAATATATTAATGTGCTTTTCTTTTTTTTGCTTCTGATGAAATCCAGTAATAAAATGGGTGTTTGCACATTGCATAGGCTGACTGGATTTACGAAAACAAGACCCTTAAAATTAAATAATAATTAAATTATAATAAAAAAAAAAATTAAGTAATTTAAAGAAATGCGGTGGGTGAGGAAGAGTTCAAAGGTCGAACGAAATTCCAATTCAGATTTTGACTAAGTTCAAAAAAAAGCGAAAATTGGTAGACCCCCAAGAAAAATATAAAAAAAAAAAATTTAACCCAATTTGCTAATTGGTGCAATCAATTGGCACCCCGTGCTGAAAAATGGCACCCTGCAAATTCCAAGGTCAGAACTGCGGATTAAATCAAGGCCTAACTCCCCACCTTAGTAAAGGGGTTCGAAACCCCAAGTGTGATGTAACAGGTGGTGTAACAGGCCTAACAGTTTCAATGGTATAGCTAAACCAGCTGAACGGAGTTAAGACCTTTACAGCCGGATTAACGAAAGAATAGACTGGGAATTCACATACATTTGATGACTGTGATGACCTTTCAGGTTAAATCAACAACGGTTTTAAAGCTGTTTGTTCCAAGTTCCTAGCGGCAGCAAGCTATCTCCATGTTAACTTTAACCTGGGTTAAAAATCCCAATGTTAAAATGGTTGAACTAAACACACGCATTAACCCTTAGGTTAACTCGCTGATACAGATAACCCCAGGTTGGTTGCATCGTAGGCTGAATGACAGGTTAGCTAACCTGGGGTTACCCTTTAACCACGAGTTAACCTAAGGGTTGATATGTTTGTTGCACCATTCCACAGCCTGTGGCAGCTAGGAATTCTGGGAAAAATTGCATTATTATGTTATGAACCTTAGGTTAACCCTGCCTATTAGCTGGGTTAACGTTAACTCAGGGCTAATATATATATATATATATATATATATATATACATGTATATATAGTGATAACAATATATAATTATACTGATATTAGTATATATATATATATATATATGTACTACTGAGCATACTAATATCAGTATAATTCTATATTGTTATCACTATATATACACTAGTTTTTGGGACTACTGATATCAGTATAATTATATACTGTTATCACTATATATATACACTAGTTTTTGGGACCACTGTTAGCAGTATGGTTACTTACATCTTTTTTTTATTTTTTAATCTTCATAATAATTCATTCATAATAATAATTCATAAACATTACAGTTTACATGATATCACTACATTCTTAACTAATGTCAGTATATTTGTACTGACATCTACTGTACTGATCATACTGATCTTTCCACCAGGGTCTCTGGAAGGACAGTTTATCAACTGCCTTCATGAATTATCCTTGTTTTTAAAATCCTTGCTAATAGAGTTTATTTCTACATATTATAATAAACATTTTTTTTTTTTTTGAAAAAAATAGTTCAGTTTTAACCCCTAATTACTAAACGTTTCTCGTTTCTCGTTTTTAAAAAAAACTCACCCGAACCTGACGAGCTTCGATCTCACTTTCTCCATGACTGACTTCTTCGACTGAGAGTCCGACTCTTGGCCCGGGTCGTTCTCGCAAATGAACCAAATGCAATTGCGATATTAAACCAATCCTCACAAATTTTAAAAAAAAAAACCTGCTCACTTAGGACGATTTCTTCATCATCTCATGGCCCAAAAAAAAAACTTGTGACACCCAGGTACCAAAATGGATCGATTGGCCTGACACCCCTGGAGGAGGGCGTGGCCAAGGGGGAAAGGGGGAGGAGCCCAACAACAATAGAAGAAAAAAAGACAACGGAGTTTTGGAAATCAAAAACTGAAAACTGCTAAACCAACATTCGATTGATTGCTTTTTTTTTTAATATCATCATTAATCCTTATTGGGGAAGGGCATCCGGGGTTTCCGGTAGGTGGGGGTACTGATGTTAGTAAAGAATGTAGTGATATCACTAACCGTACTGATATCAGCAATCCCAAAATATATATGTATATATACACATATATAGTGATATCAGTATAAAATCCTACTGATATCAGTAGTCCCAAAAACCACTATATTTATAGTGATATCATAATAGAAACATACTGATATCACTATATTTATACTGATATCAGCAATCCAAAAAAAAATATATGTATATATATATAGTGATATCAGTATAAAATCCTACTGATATTACTAAGCATACTGATACCAGCAGTCCCAAAAACCAGTATATATATATATATATTATTATTTATTGTCTTGTTCGATGTTGCAGGGCATTTCCAATTGTGGTTTTTTTAGGGGGTTAAATTTGGAACAATGGAATTGTTTTGAAAAAAATAAAAATAAAGTAACTTTTCAACTTTAAAACCGAATGAAAATCAATTTGTTCAAATCAACAACTTTTGAAAACTTTTCCCCAATATAATGTTCTTTTTTTTTCAGTTCATTTCGTAAATGTCTACGCAATTACACGAAACATTAAACGCAGGAAAGTTCTATAAGTTTTTGATACAAATAATTTTGAATTTGTGTTCGTTTTTAGTGGAAAATTTTGCTTTTTTTCCCCCATTTTTGAAAACAATACCTCTTTTCCAAGTTTAACAGACAAAGGAAAAGTTTTCAGTTTTTCATTTTGAAAATTTTTTAAATATCATAAAAGGACAGAAAAAGTGCTTTAGCCGTTGCCAGGAATGCATCACAGATGGCGGTTTTTAATTCAGATATTTATAGAACACCTGACGGTGAATTAATTCGATCGACTCATTAAATTTTAATTATTCGTCGACATGCTTCATTTATTTAATGCGATTCGCTAGGGGACGGTACCTGGTGGGGCCAAACATCCTCCAAAAATAAATAAAATATATAAAATGACACTAGAATGGGAGTGACGTCACAACAGACAGAACCAGGCACTGAGATGACGTCACCAAGAGCCAATTAATTGATGCAAATGGACGTTCATAAATCACCTGAGACGGAAGTATGTGATTCTCTACTGATATCAGTATAACCATAGTGATATCAGTATGTTTCTATTATGATATTACTATAAATAGTGGTTTTTGGGACTGCTGATATCAGTATGCTTAGTAATATCAGTAGGATTTTATATTGATAACACTATATACTTTTGGCTTTTCGGAATTGCTGATATCAGTATGCTAAGTGACATCAGTATAAACTCATACTGATATCACTAAGCATACTGATATCAGTATTATAGTGGTTTTTGGGACTACTACTATCATCTATGACATTTCGGGTTTTACCAAACTGTTTGACCCATTTTTCACGTGGCACCTGACCTCTATTAACGAGGGACTGACTGACCACTGACCATTGTCCAGTCGGTTTTTTCAAAGAGTCATAAAATCGGGTTCGTTGGGCTTAAGGGGCCCCAAAAGAAGGGTTTCGTTCCCCTTTGGGAAGATGGGAGAGCAGCAGGTGTCGATTAGGGGCTTTGAAATAGCTTTTAACTGAGAGGGGTACAACAAAATGGCGGAATGACAGGCAGCGCCACCTGACGCCAACGAACGAAAAGCCTAAACCAATCAGAGCTATTCGGCTTATAGATTATGTCATCCAGCAATGATATGAGATTGGGACTGACATGATTAATCGCAATAACAAGCTATTTCATTCTATTGATCCAGTTTTAATTTTCCCAGTATACTCTCTTGTTGAACACACTCTATAGCTGCTGTTAATTAATCTTCACCAATATCGTGTTGACCATGGAGTATTTTATATTTAGACGTCAAAATTCTTTGTTTTTTAAATAACGTTATTTTAGATAATTCCATTTAAAAAATTTATATTTTAAAACATTGGTCGTATTTTGCCAAAAAAAAAAAAAAATAATAATAATACTGTAATAAACATGAAATATTGTTTCATTATTTATGTTTGATATCGTTATTTGTTTTTTGTTTAGCTAAATATGGTCAGTATTTAATAAAAATACACGTATAACGAACGAAATATCTAAAATAGACGTTATTAAAAATGAATTTTGACGTCTTGGGTTATTTTAATTCGTTGAAAATGTTCTAAAAATTAAATAAACTTTTCGACCAAATTATAATTATTATTTTTCCGGAATAATCGACGTTGTCTTACCTGATGGGTCCTGGTCCCCTGTCGTCCTCCGATGCCCAGCTTCCGTTTCCGTTTCCGGTGTGGACATCGTCGATGTCCGAATCGATTCCCTTGTCGAAATCCATGTAGAAAGAGTCCCTGGAGTCGTTCGACCCCCGTCGAAGGCACAGGCTGAGGTCCAGGCTGCTCTGGTCATCGTCCGAGCAAGTGGCCGTAGTGGTGGTCGTCGTAGTAGCCATCGGTCATCAGTGGTCACTACCGGTCACATTCTTCTTCTCCCTCCTCCTCCTCCGTTTTCCCTCGTTCGACTTGGCAGAATTTTGAGAATTTTTTCAAGTGGTCAGTTAGGTCCACTCGATATTCCTTTTATTTTTGTTTCCACTTTTTCTTGACCCCCAAAATATGTTCCAAAGACGCACTGGTCACATTCTTCCTTCTTCTTAATCGAAGACTCTGATTTCGCTCTTACGATTTCTCCAATTTTCGTAGCTTTTCAAAGTGGTCAGTTTGATGTCCACTTTCTTCGGCCACTTGAGTTTTTTTTTTAAATGTTTCTTTTCTTCACTCCTCCCCCAAAATTTTTTTTCAAATTTGGAATGTTTTTTTTTACCTCCTCGTTGATCGTCTATCCCGATGTCCAGTCAGGGGTCACTTTTCGCAATTCGGAGTGGTCAGTTTTCGGATTTTAAAATGAAATGAAATTAATATTCTTTTTATCCTTCACTACTCACATTGCGTTTCTTCCTTTTATCCTTATTGACCTCTAAACTGACCAGTGGTCAGCCACCTGCAGGCACCGCTCGTTGTTTGTTTCGATAACGATGACCGTCCACATATACGACGTTCGATTTCGGCCGACTGGGATCCGGACTCCGGGTTTCGAACCCTGGTTTGTTGTTTTTTGTTTTTGTTTTACAGGTTTCGTTTCTTCTTTCTGCTCGTTTTGTGTCCACCTTTTCAAAACTGGGCTTCGAACTGAGGCTTTCTTTGGGTTTTTTTTGTGTTTTTTTTTAAAACCATCAACCAGACGCTTGGCTTGGGTTTTGGTTGTTTTTTTTTTTCATCGTTTTCCTTTTTCCCAAGGTGTTGAACCCTCCGAACCCCCTCTCGCTCCTCTCCGGCCCCTGTGGCGCCCTCTGGCGGATCGAATCCGAAGGAGGGGGTGCCGGCAGGTGCTGCCATCTGTGGCGAGGGGCGTCCTGAAAGTTTTGGGTGGTATTTGGGTTTTTTTTTTTTTTTTGTGAATGGTGGAAGTGAAGGGTCTTTGTGGTCCTTGAAAGTCATTGGGATGTGGGGATCTACAAAATTAAACATCAGCACCCTAAAATAAAGACCTTGATGTAGATTTAGATGCATTTTTATTTTTGGGGAGGGGAAGGAGGTGAAGTTGATCGAAAAGATTTCAAGTTGTTTTATATATTTTCAATTAAAAAATGGAAGCAAATGTGCTAAAGTCATTGAAGATGAAACTTCTGGAATGACTGGAAAAATGGTTGTGGAAAGTGATGATGAATCAGATTGCGAGATTCTCTACTGATATCAGTATGATTCTATTCTGATACCAGCATGATTTTATACTGATATCAGTATAAACTTAGTGATATCAATATGATTCTATGCTGATATTATTTTATATTTGATATCAATGTGATTCTATACTGATATTATTTTATATTTGATATCAATATGATTCTATACTGATATTATTTTATATTTGATATCAATATGATTCTATACTGATATTATTTTATATTTGATATCAATATGATTCTATACTGATATTATTTTATATTTGATATCAATATGATTCTATACTGATATTATTTTATATTTGATATCAAT
>JAQIXS010006594.1:0-10446 GCA_034700785.1 Rossiulus vilnensis | reverse complement strand
AAAAAGGCCTCTGTCATCAGCACACTCGGTTACTTATATGAATACTGGAGGTTGTCTGTGTATGCAAGACTATTTTGCACGTTCCACAAGATCAGAAAACAACTGACGTATTGACTGACCCAAAGTGAAAGAGAACGTATGAAGCTGGTATCGTAAACTGATGCTTGTTTAAGTAGCAACCGCAAAACCGACCCTGAACATTGCATTGTAACAAAAAAAACTTAAAGATTTAATTACTAGACGAGATGGTAGAGCACTACCATTTCGTGTCCAATTAATGTTAATGTAGAGTACTTTACGTTCTTTCTATAGTATATTGAAAATTGTTTTTAACACATGTCTATTGCGTCGAATAAGTATTTATTTGGCCAATAGGTTACAAGAAAAAATGCTGCCCAAACTTTTTCTTCACCACCCAAACCATCAAAGGTCGGATAAGTGAAGAGAAATTGCTGAAATAATAAGCAAACAAAGATGATGCAATGTCTTCATTTCAGGCATTTCCAAATAGTTTGGTGGTAATTATTCATCGTCAATATTTCATTTGAAATTATTAAAATCCGCATTAAATAAAAATTAATAACAAGCATTGTAAATGCTAATTACACGGCTTTATATCATTCGAAATACAATAACACGCCTTTTTTATTTTTAAAATGCAGTGTAAATACGAATGTGTATTTCAATGCGATATCTTAGTAGGTCCACGTTTACCCAGTTTTGGGAAGTACAGATAGAAGTTAAACAGTCATCAAATATAGAACACAGACCACATGAAAGTAAGATATGTACTTTACGTACTTCATTTAAGCGATGTAATGATATGTTAATTAATGAACGATTTTGTATGAAATGACGAATGCATGTACATTTATCTTTGGGCGTTTTATGGTTTTCATTTTCGTTGGCATGCTCATATTCCAAAATGTCTCTTACAAGCTTGGAAAATGAGAATTCTTTTCTACTGACCACCTTGGCAACCCTGATTTCACAAATTCTGTGGTTTATTCTTGGACATTTCACTATTGGTCCATTCAAGCAAGTGCTTCGGTGTAGGTTTATGTCCCATGACACTTGAATATTGCCCGGCATTAGGCAGTGTGTGTTAGGCAAGGTCTAACCGAATGAGAACGATTTCTGCTTTATTTTATGGAAAAACCTCGGTCAGTAATACTATGGCCAAGGTCCTTGGGTTCGATTTTCATCCGGTTGTTTGACGCCTACAAATTTTTAAGAAGGCAGCTGGACCGTGATGACATCGCTGCCATAATCGTATATGGAAATATACATGCACGTGTAAAAACGGCCCTTCGCCTTTATTTTTGGAACATGAATGGAATACGATATCTTGCTAATGTAAGAGACAATCTGGTTTCCCGTAACTCAAAATGCTAATTCAACGCCTATGCCACGCAAAGCCGTTTAAAAAAGGACACTTGATATGTTTATGTCATTGAGCAATTCAGGATTATGGGATATCTTTCCTCCTGTCCCATAGACAGAGTCAGAGGCAGTTGCTGTAATCTGATCTCATAGCTGTAAATAACCACTGTATATTCCTAAGTTATTTTTGAACTATGGTTTTTATTATTATTTGAAAAGTAAACGCCCACAAAAGTCTTTCATTTCTTTGGTAAACAACATCAAAGTAATAGTTGGTTTTATGCGGTTCAAGCCTCGTCTATATTAAGCTGATTGCATTTTGGATCGTAAACAGACAGAAAGTATGGTTAACTTAGTATCTAACAGTCTACCAATTAATACGGGATTATGTGAATCCATCATTTTCAATCATTATAAACCAGCCTCAGGTTTGTGGTGGATTTCAGCCTGATGCTATATGATAGGACGAGGCATTAGTAACGCTAGGCAAGGATGTGTGGATGTCGTTTTGCATGTAAATTATTAACATAGTGGTATCCATCTCGGTTTGCATAGTTGTATTTAAAGAACATATGCTCTACGGACAAGTAGTATTAGTCTCTTAGCCTGAATGAAAACACTCCATTTTAATTATGACAATATAGTGACGAAATCCATTTCCCCATATGAGATTAACGTAGTTAAGTTTTCATATGATTGAAAGTTTTGGACTTTATTTCACAAACTAGAACGATTCAAACGCTTTGAATAACTAGAAAAACTGCAAAATCAGGGTTTCAAATGTTGTGTTGTGATAGATTTCTATTTAGTTTGTGGTTTTTTATATTTTGGGGAAAAAACGAAATACATTACAATTTCAATAAATAATATCAATGATGGTTTTTGGTCGCGATTAGATTTGCTATGGTAGAAGAATATCAGAAATATCAATGGCCCTATTTCCTCGAAATGGCTTGCAGCCATGCAAGTCCTCACAGTACAGAAATAGATCTCGAATGATTCATTATTTAAATCCCCACAAGGCCCTAATATAAAAATTGCCATATCTTGAATGCCTGCAATGATCAATTTGTAATTGAATTGATATAGAAAGTAGTTAAATTTTATATATATTCAGCACAGCATGGTGATTAAATTTCTGATGTCGTTCTTTATTAACGTTGCAATCGTGATTCGGGGTTTAACTGTTGCTCATTTCGCATTTTACAGTGTACATGTACTGGTTTTGGAAAGCAGCTATTGCCACAGAAATTGTCAGATTTAAACCTATTGCGTGTTCCTATCCCGTTGCCATGGTGCCGGCATTGTTCTCCATCTTGTTACGTTTTTTCGACGAGAGAAAATCGGTCGAGTGGTCAAGCCTAAACTCGCCCTTGGTCATGAGAAATACATGGCGGTCGTCCGTGTGATGAAATTCAATATCATATCTGGTTATCATACGTGAAGCTCGTGTTGTATCAGTGAAAGTCGAGGAGTGTCAGTTGCATTGGCCTCGTTTGGCTGCTGCCTCACATAAACCACACAAAATGCACCTATTCAGTTTCACTGCTAATACGCGATTATAACGTATCACGCTGGATAGGGACTGTATAAAAAGTATTAACGAATCATCTGGGCAAAATACTTCACGCTACGGGTGGCTTCCTGAATTCATGCACTTCATAATAAGCACTCTGCATTTGAAATAGCTACAATTATTCAATTTTTCGTTTTGCGAAAACTTACAGTCCCGCACTTGTGTGATTGCGTCGCGGAAAGCAGTGCTTATTACTTAATATACATGTAGCTGAATTCTGCCATAGAAATTTCTGCATTTGTTAAACAAAGATGTCAGTCGACGAAGTTACGAAGCTACGAAGTTATCCCCACTCTGTTGTTAAGATTCTGGTGAACCATGCAACAAACATGCTGATGACATTGACGGATCTAGGATTTCTGAATGGACAGGGCCCAGTGGGTGCGGATTTTTCCCATGGGCGGATGGCGGTTCTATTGTGAACGAATACTTGCTGATAGAGGTTGGGGTACATGTACTGTAGTTGACGCCACTGACTGGTGAACCAATTCTAACTTGCTTAGATAACTAGCTTCAAACTCGATTGTTTTAGATACATGTACTTGATTTGATGTTTAACCATTGTGTGTATATAATATTTCTCGATTGGAAATGCTGAATGTGGTCATAAATGGTGCTATATGCGCTGTAATGTATTAGCCATATATGGTCATATATTAATATCCCTATCCCTATCAAATTTTAGCCTCATTATACATTACTTCTTTTTATTCAGTCTCATTAACACATTAATTTTTTGGTTGGTAGTGAACTCCTGTAATGGCCAACGTTAAGGTGCCCACCTAGGGCTGAGTTCCTACCAACTTACTTACTTACTTACTATTGTTATCTATTAATTTTATATTTACCTTGATATGTCTATTCGTATGATGTAACTTTTACCTATTCTCAATTTATTTAGATGATCAATATTTATTCAGGCTTGTAGGGTTAAAAAAAAACCCTAATAGCCTTGTTGTTGTTGTTGTTGTTGTTGTTGTATTAATATCATCACACTTGTCAACTCTATGATTTTACTGTATAATTTTATTATATAAAGCTTTATATAAATGAAGATTCTTTTCATTTACTTTTCCCCTTTTCTTTAAATAATTTGAAGCAATTAATATCAATTTACCAAAGGATTTCATTGTATAAACAATGTTTGAAACGGAATTATCTACGTATTGATTGCATAGCACTTCCTTTATTATGGCAACCTTCAATTTCGTAAACACGTTACGTTACTTGTATGTTATACGCATGACTAAGCATTAGATTACATATAAATGTAAAAGATGACTGTTTACTAATTTTGTTCAAAGATTAATTCTATGTATTTGTAATCATCGTCTCCATTAACTAATTGCGTTTTTAGTTCCATTCTCAATTTCACAAACTAACTTTCCCCCAAATCAAATTTGCTAGAAAGCCCTTATATAAACGCTTTATTCCTTCTTTCAGTGTGCAGCTCAATTTAATTTATTTTTTGGGTCTTTCATAGAAATAGCACCACGTTTTGAAAAGCATTAGAAATACTCCAAAAATCTTTATTTGAATTTTATCCTCACGCGACAACTCAAAGAAATCGTTGTGCACGTGACAGTGTATTTCAATGGAATTTGCATCGTTTCGAAAGCGTCTCCTGTCGTGGTCTATATTTACAGTAGCATATCCCCTTAATGGTCTGCTATTTACTCTCATGCACCTCATTAGATATCGTCCGTTCCATTTGTTTGATTGAAAATTGAACGCAGCTCTTCCCAATTGCCATCTTCCATTGACGGTGAGACCAACTTTTGCGGATGACAAGTGTTTTATCGAGTATTTGTGTATCCACTTGGAGGTGCCAGTAGGACGGTGATGGCTGTCGCATATAGATTAGTTGAATGTTTAATACCGCGTGCGTGCACCACCTGCCTTGATGGATTTGAAAATCTCTTGGTTTCCTCTCCATTTCCATCTCTCAGCCCTGGCTCTGACATATGTGTTTCAAAACGAAGTCATCTGCATTTGGCAAGGTGACCATTACTCTGGGAATTGACCTTGGTTTACATAATGCACACTGGTGGGCGGAAACCTTGACACATTTCCAGTAAAGCTGTTGCCGTATTGATAATGTCATCCAGTAATCCAATACGTGTCCCGTATACATATCTAGCTGTCGCCCTTGCTTCTACAGTAACTCTTCGGCTTATCGCCGATCTCACGATGGCTGCACAAAGAGCTCCCGGCTACTTCCGCACGCGCCCAGTGGTTACAAATTAAACCTTGGTGGGACCTAAGTTCCTCTTTCTAACTTGTTTTGATAACAGGCTTGCTCGATGGAAACATCAAACGCCAGTGCATCTCTTGCTTCAACTGCATTTCACTCGGAAAATGTTCTTCCTTGTCGTAACTGTGTTTTCCAAGATCACTCAACTACCGTGCCCTTATAATTTTATCTTAGGAACTGTGTATGCCTGAGCTAATCTTGTGAAAACGAATTAACATCATGCATTGAATATTTAAGCTGTGGCAAGATGCAGACTTGACATACTATGTATTAGAGCTCGAAGCATTGCTCACCGTACCACATACTCATCTGAGTTTGTCGTTGTGGTACTGTTATTTCTTAATTTTAAATGATTTAAGATATACGTTCTAATTATAAAGGGCAGTGTGATTTGGCCTAAGGAAATTATGCTCGTCTGCAAGGTTCGCTTAATTAGAAGCAGTTTGGAGAAGTCTTTATTGTTGCATACAAAGAGAAAAGTGTCCAAATTCTTTATCGGATTGCACTTTATGAAATGAAGTAGGTAATAATATTTGTTTTGAAAACGCAGTAGGATGCTCCTTAGTTAAACATGCTATGTAAACAAGTGTGTTAGCATGGCTTTTTCTTCTTTTTTTTAAAGAAATACTTCATCTACTTCTGAAAATCATGTTACTATAGTCCAAATGTACACAATGTATCCATGTGAGTGTACTAGCGTGTTTAAACAAGTATCATATTGTTCAAAATACACGTATACAGTATGAAGCATCTGTACAGTATATAATGCAAAACATACACTATAAAGCAACTTTTATTAACTGCAATGTATTCTGGCGCATTTCAAAGAACTTTCCAATTGACATCGCATGGTTGCTAAACACTGTGCTCCTTTTTATATTTGGAATTTAAGATTGAGCCGATGATCCTTTTCAACTCTTTTCATGGTATCATTAAAACTTATTTTTGGATGTTCCGGAGATTACGGATCAACAATTGTGCATTATTAAACACTTGGCTGCTTGTGAATCACGGAGAATCTATGCATAACTTGAAATCAATAACGATCCATCTTGAATGTAAGATCATTTCAGCAGCGCAAGACCAACTCCCTAACGTTGCAGTAGGTTGTTTTAGATTATTCATATACTGTACATGTATTCATGTTGATAGTTATTTTTTTTCAAAATCCAGTTTTCCAGTTATATTTTTATACCGGAATAAGTGTGCCATGCACTCACAGTTTTTACCTGTCTGGTATTTCGTGAATCGTTTGCAGCACATTGAATTTGATTGACGTATTTTATTGATACAGATGTTGCGTGTTTGTATGGCTTCAGATGATGTATCCATGTACTGAAATTGTAAATTTTATGATATGTCATTTGCACCTATGCACACTGGATTCTGTACTCTGAAAATCGCATGTGGCAATGCTGCGTTTGCGTCATGTATCTTCCTTGCGCCTTCTCTACCATGATTTGGTGAATGTACTCTACGAGTACATCAAAGATTACTTCTCTGGCGAAATTGCGCATTTATCTTTTAAGATACATCAAGTCGTAATAGCAGATGAGTTTTAGTTAAATTAACATTCATTTTCATCATCAGTTAGACAGTATACAATATGTCTGTTTTGCCACATTTAACTACATGTATAACAGAGTTGATAATAAATAATAACATTCGGGCAAAGGAATAAATCCTTTTTTATGTGAATTCTTAACCATTCGCATTCATTTGAAACACTCAGCAACAGAATGCATACTTTGCTTAATTTACGTAATAAATATTGCAGGAATTACTGCATCAATTGGTAATGCATGTAGTTTGGTGATCGTAAATTTCGCCTTGTTTACGTTTATTTCCATGTACACTGAACCTTGTATTTGACGTTACTCTCTAACAATGCTAATCCCTTAACATTTTCGGAGAAAAGCAACAACTCGCAGACGAATTGTAAATATGGAAACATGTCCCCAACGTGGAATTATGTTTTCCCATCTCCTCAATTTAAGATCGCATATTTTTTCCGTTTAGTTATGTTTTCATTGAGTGAAGTCCCACGTAATTGGATTCGAACATAAACAAAATCGTACCTCTGTAGGATAAGCATGAAAATGCGCAAGAAAAGTCGCTATTTCTGTCTCGCGTGATCAGGCTCAGCATCCAGGTTTTTATATCTTTACGCACAAATATAAAAGAAATAACGGGGGAAACATAAAAAATCCAGCCTCGAAAGAACCGCGCAAAGATGGCATGTAAGCATTTTTCTAGTTTGTCAAAAATATATTATTCATGTCAAGCACCGCTACGTTTCGAAACTAACTTGGCAGGTGTAGGCCGTAAATGCGCTAATGGTTGAAGCCCTTCACCATCACCCCTGAAACTCCTGATGCGATTGGCATTTTCGCGTTCGGGAATTTGACGGCCACCAATTTGAAAGGCGCTTTCGAGGGCCTGTTCCCAGCGACGGTGAAGTGGCTACAGGTGGTGGTATGCAAATGAGGGGTCGAGGCGAGCATAATCTTCTCGATATCCGGCGAAAAATCCGGGGAGAATTCCGTGCGGCTCCGGCTTATTATAAATTTCTCTTCCTCAGCATTGGTAGACAGATGCACCTATGGGAAACGGCAAACCTACGCTCTAATAGCCGCCAATTGAGCCCAGCCTCGAACCGCTGTCATTTAATCCGAAGCTGGCAAGCGTGCCACATCGCGGTCCACGTCTCACATCCCTTGCTGCGCTGCTTCTTTTTCTTCGTTTTTTTGTTTTTTGCCGACATTTGGCTCGGAGTTAAGCACGTGAAACTACCTGCGGCGCCAGGATTTTGCTGCGTTTTTCACTCGCTGGAACCTTGCTGGATGGGATTTCAGGCGCGCGGGCCTTGGCCCAGTCGACCATCACAAGGGTAAGACTTTGGACTTGTTTCTTTCGATGTTGATTGCGAGATATCTCCGTCAGGACCGCTGCTCACTCTGTCGCTCTTCACAGCCTGTTGCGCCTGCCGAGTGCTCGGCTTTCTGAGTTAGCAATTTCAAATGGAAGCATTTTTCTGCTTCCTGCTTCTGTACTTCATGTACTCGTGTGCTGCCTCCCGAAAACTCAGCTCTTGATGTGCAGGATAATTGGTTACCTGTAGTGAAGTGAGCCTTTGGGTGAGTGAGTCCTAGTGGTGTTTGCGCTTCCGGTGAGACTCTGTTTATATTGCGAAAACTCGAGTGGAAAATTGTCATAGCAGGGTGGATTTTCAATTCCAATTCAATTTAACTCAATATCCTACTGTCAGCAAAGATATGCCATGTTGTGGTGGTGGGGAGGGTCTAATCCATTATTCTTTGTTATTTTTTTTTGCTGATATTAAACGGTTACCACCGCATTTTGATGGTCACCATCATCGTTGCCAAACGAAATTTCTGTTAGCTTAGGGTTATCCTTTGGAAGATAATTGAAACGTTTGATGGCATGCAAGGAATTAGACGAGTGGTGTGGATCCGAATGTAAGGTCTTACCACCTCGGTGGTTTCGTTTAAAAGATTGGACAGTTTAATGAATTTAATTGGGCTACTAGATTTGCACTACCACATGCCATTTCTTGCCAACAGTAGGTTCTAGCTTGTATTGGGCACAACTGGACATCGAAATGTATTACTACATTCTTGACAGTAAGTGATTAAGTATGAAATATGAACGGAAATGAACGCGTCACTCTGATGGCCAGCCCTAATAAACAATCCGTTGTTACTACCGTTTTCTATTTTCCAAGGGAGGTTTTACCTTCACTCTGCATTAATGTTTTGGAAACCGACAGACAGCCATGTGCATGATTAAAGTGGCACTAATAGTTAACATCAATCTGTTTCATAACTGCGCATGAAAATATGTAGAGAAATTACCTGTTTCATAACTACGCATGAAATTATGCAGAGAAATCGCCTGCTTTTATGGACAGGTTAGTGGAATTCATAAAACGTCTGTTTGAAATGGCTGCTGTACGGTCTAAAAGTTCTATTTTGATATTGTGTATATGTGGTTAGCCATTGATTTTCACTTCAGTGAATTTTACAGTGATGTCACGCTCTTATGTTGGCTGAAATTTACCCAAAAGCTCAGAACTGCTAACTCGTGAACCGAAATTCTGAAAGTTGTCTAAAAATCCATTCTGTTTTCCAGACATTAAATTCCACTCATTCTCTTTTTCTCCCCTCCTCCCCGTCTCCCTCAAAAAAATTACAAAGTAATGAATTTATTCTTACCCCCGTAATCCATTTTGCGATTGCTTACGTGGTTATAAAATGACTGAAACTGAAACTGTGCCACGGACATATTTGGAACAGTTGTGGTCAAGGTCAGGTCGTTCAACGTAACCCATGTTGTGTTGTGCTATTCTCGCAGGCTTTTAATTTATGGTCCGATCTAAATTATTAGTACATGTTTCTGCATCTGAACGTCAAAAAAGCACGAAACTGGTTACCCAAGCGGAAAATCGATATATCTGTTTTTTAAATAGAAGAGAACTTGAAATGAAATTAGATTAAATGCATATTAATGCCAGGTTGTTCTTGCGATAGTTGACGTGTTCGTGCTGCCATTTAGCACAAGTGGTTATAAAATTACTGCCATTGTAGCTAGCATCTCCTATTATGATGCTGTCGCCATTGGCGAATTTGTAATTGGAAAGGTCACGGTTAGGGCATTGTCAAAAGCAACAGTGAAACCCACAAACAGTGCGATATTTCATCTGTCGGGTTCTGAATTGACGTATTGTTTGTAAGCAATCAGGCGACATGAAATAAAATACCATTTCAGGCAACATCCGGTTGTTGTTCACGTATATAATTTGCACTGAACAGTATTGCGAAACTGTGTATTTTTAACTTCAAAGCTGAAGCATATTCTTCAATTTCACACAAGGTTATAATTATAGATATATATTGATCGTGGTATTAAAATATAGCAACTGCATGAAAACTGCCTGAAAGTGTCCACGTTATTTCTTCTTTCCGGTCTCTAATTTATTTTCGTAAAATGGGAATGTATGGCTTTTTCCTAGGTTTGTACGGTGGAAATCTTGGAAATGAAAATAAAGTTCAAATTGTTTCTTTTTCGCGGACAAAAAAATTGTAAACATCTATTGTTATCTGCTGACATGTACAGAAGTCAAAAACAGTATCAACTACAGTCAACTCTCCGTAACTCGGCACTCCATAACTCGGAAATTTCGCTAACTCGGAAAGTGGAATAGGTTTTGGGC
>JAQIXS010006593.1:0-10446 GCA_034700785.1 Rossiulus vilnensis | reverse complement strand
ATAACTCGAAATTCGGATAAGTCGAATATTTTTGGGGGTCCCCTGCGACTTCGAGTTATCGAGCTTTCACTGTATAACATTATCCATGTACTTGAAATGAACTTATATGACCTTTCATGCAGCGTCCTGCTCAACGACTGTATTCTGTATGGTGTCGGACCACTGAGTATTGGATAGTCAATGAAATCCACTGTGCAGTTTTCTGAATTTTCGCAAGGGGATCCTTCCAATTCCAGCAAGATGATCGAATTTAATTCCGGGTTTGGTTTAAGGAAGTTTTGGGGTACAAAAAGAGTTATTTGCGGTCCAACTGTGGGCCAGTAGCGTCCCAAGTTAACACCGTTTAGGAATGCAACACCCTGTAACCGGAAACAATTTTTAAGTCCCAGGTAAACTTGTACATGTATATCAAAACTAGAAACTAAGGACGTAACAAGTGAAATATAGTAACTACCTATAGTAACAGGTGTTGGTAACTGTTAGGGCGAGTTTTTTTTATATGCCGACAAGGACAATTCATAAACCTTGGAATGTGACTGACAGCAAGAAATTCGAACATAAAGGATTGTTGGAATAAATTATTCTAGGGATATTTTCTTTTCCAGACGATGTTTTCTCAGACATTGTAAGTTTATCCATTGAAATTTAGGACTAATAAGATGTTTGGAAAAAGTTGGAGACCTTAATTAACCATGGGAACCTGGCTAATATTGTGAATGCAAAATGATACTTCATGTGTACCTTAGACCATCCTTGTAAATGAAGGAATGTGTCCATTGGTACAGAACTGTTGATTGTGAAATCCCCACTGAAGATCGATGGATAAGCGGGCTGACAGCTTCCAGTCCAGCACAGTGTTGGCTTGTTGCCTTGATTGGACAATGGGCTCAAAGATTTAATAATGGCGTCTAGGGCCGCGGTGTCGTTGAACGGAAGTTGCGTCATGGTCCATCCTTCCAGGGATTGATTGCTGATGGAGACGGAATTGTTTCCGAAAATTCCCTGAAACGATTACAGACACTATTCTATTGAAATATTTGAAGGGGTACTAGATACTAGAACGCTGCGTGACAGTTTCGTTTTAATGGTACGTGATTGTTACCAATTAAAAAAGCAGTACCATGGAATTGTGCTCGGCAAGGTCAGCATGACTTTGCCTGAATATGACTTCACTATAGTGGCAATCTGGAAAGCCGGATCAAGGATGTCAAATCACAGACAATTTGTAACACAGTGGACTCCTGTGATGCACACAAGAACTGCATGCTTACTTTAGTTTTATCTTATTTCCCTATTTATAATAGTTTTGTGAATCTGAAGACTGCAGTTTTTCCCATATTTAACCAAATAATAATTCTCGATCAGGGCATTGTTAAACACTACTATCAGTGTTGTTTTTAAATACAAAATGTACATGTATGTGCCAAATGTATCTACCATGCAGGCAGACAGTCATCATGGAAAACATATAATGTAGCCTATTATTGCAAAAATTATTATTGCAAAAGTTAAAATCAAAACAAAATAAAAAGAATTCAACATTGAAAGCTGGTCGCTATGCATGAATTTTAAAAACTATTTAAGTTGTTGTGTGAATATTCGGGTTATACGTTGATTTTTTTCAGATAGTTTGAAAGAAACATTATTGTACTATTGCGACAATGTTCTTGTATGAAAACAATACCTTATAGAAAATATAATACTTGTTCCTTAAAATGCTATATCGAGAACATACACGCATGGCGCCAATTTTAAATTTGAAATGAAATTTTCATATACATCAATGTCCAAAAAATTTAAAAATTAAGTTAAGGGAAGTGAGCGTAGGCCTACCGGCTCGTTTTCCTGTAGCACAATATTGCTTGATTGTTTGCAATATATTTTGGTATGCTGTGAATTTCGCGAACAAAACTGTCCTAATATGAAATAGAGCGTGGGCATTTTCTAACATCCGATTTTGCAGTCTGCTGTAATAAATTGTATGAGTTCATCAACTGGGCTTAAATGGAAATAGCCATGGATTGGCAGATGCAGGTAATGAACTCAGGTTTGATCAGGGAAACTACAGTGTTAGTGGGAATAGAACCGGCTTTATTTGAGCTGACTTCAAAGTGGGGGTCCATAGACTTTGCATAGGTCAAAGTACCAGCCACGTGCCCGGTATGCCTTCACGGAACTAATGAAATCGTTGTTGACAATTCATGGGGTTTGGCTTTTCATATAGATTTTCCTGATTACACACACCAAGCACACTTGTACGTACATGTACAGTGTATATACACATGTATTTTCCAAAGGGGTTCCAGCTTTCTGTAGTGGCGGTATGTTCAATTTTGTATTCACATTAGCCATAATGTATACATAACTGAGAAACTAAATATGCAATGATCAATTACCTTAAAATCATTATTTCCGGCGCCATAATCAATTCTTCCTTGGTTTTCCACTAAGATGGAAAGCGTCATGTTAGGAAGGGCTTGTATTGGCAGCGAAACGATGTTATCCGTTCTTGATAAAATTCCAACGTATTTCTTAAATTTTCGAAGTTTTCAGTGATCAGTAATAAGCCAGCCGGAATGATAAGCTTTGCGCTATGACATCCACTATCTTACTTTGTCCAAGAACACGTATCCTCGATCGTGAATATCCGGAACGCTTAGGTAGCACGGTCGCATGTAGAGCTTGTCTATTAGCGTTTCATATAGCACGAAACCGTAAGCCTAAGAGAAAATTACTGTAGAAGGAAAAATGTGATATGCACTTAAACGTATCAGAAGATAGATTTTTTGGGCTCTTGAATTACCTGTCCCAGTTCTTCAAACGACATTGGCACTGGTGAACTTATTGACGAATTGGTTATGAAAGGTAGTAAATCGAACAGGGAACCCACCTGCTCAAGTTTAAGGAAAAAAAATTGACACCCATAAAGCGATTGTTGTTTATAAAATCGACATTTGCTGGGAGTAGCGCTCAAGTGAGGCACATGTCTGTAACAGCTCATCAAAAGTAATTTAAATAAATTCTAATATTGTTGAATGTGCAATGGAATAGTAAATGAAGTTAGGTTTTAATGACATAAATGTGATTCATAATGGATATTTAAAAAAATTATGCATAAATTTTTGTAGCATGCTATTATTTGTATGTTACTGGCAGGATTTGTGCCACAATGTCACTTGCTGATACTGGATTAAATCACCATTTCCAGATGAATTGATCCGTAGGCTTGCTTCGTTGTGTTGTCAGGTAAAGGATCCGGTGGAACAGGCATATACTGTTCAAGACATGAATGCATCAATTTATTACCCGTAATTTTGAACAGGAAAAATGGGAAATCCTTAATGGATGGTCCCTGTTCTGCTTACACTTACCTTACTAATGACGCTGCGGATGGCCTTGAATTTCTCTGTAATGTCTCCCGCTTCTGTAATCGGTGCAGTGTAATCATAAGTCGTGGTGTAGGGGTTAAAGGTTCCAGTATTTACTGCACCTATATCACGGGGAATATTAAAATACACTTTTCCGTTTCATTCATGCCCTGTATTAATTTCATTGATCTACGTTTTTTACGTATTGTGCATTTTTTAAGTGGCATTTCAATCCAAATTACATGTAACACATGTGGTTATTGGTTTACAGTATGGAACGTAACGTAAAGGTTCAATTTATTTTGAATAATTTAAGAATCGGATTATGAAGTAACATGTCAAAACGTTTTTTCTATTACACTAATTTTATGCAGATGATGAACATTATGTTGCATGTTGAATGTTGTATGTTGTAGAAGAAAATGTGCATTTTAGAGAAAACTATATCGTGGAACTTTCTAAAAATGGTTAACATGTTACTCTAGTATGTTTTCATTTTTGCAACACAATAGAATAAACATTCGGAAAATTGATTGAATTAAAAATTATTTTTTAAGTTTTTTACTTTTTAAAATTTTAATTTTTCTGTCTTTTTGTTGTTGTTATCTTTCTCATGATTAAAAGATTTTGAAAAGATATATGTAATCTTAATATCCTTAATATATGTAGTTTTTATTTCAAATTCCGTTTGCATATAGGCTAAAATTAGGTATTATTTTCAATCAGGGCTGCACCATTTAGGTACCCATGGTGAACCGTACGAAATCATCTTACGTTAGATTAACGACAAATGATTTTCAATAATTATTATTGATTAGCAGCAACTTGCCACGAGGGTTTTCACTTTTCATTTACCATTTGTGAAGCCAAACGAAGTTCCACCGGTGAACATGTACCTGATTAATATTGAAGCAATGATTACCAAAAACTAAATTCTAGGATTCTCAATTCGTAGAACATTGCTCATCTTTATCTTACATGTTAACTGAGGCATTCAATGCCAGCATTGCATCCAGAGTGCTAGCAATGAGGGCCACCGACGTTTCGTCACGGGGATATCCCCAGTTGTCATCCCAACCAGGATAATATTCCGAGTTCACCAAAGGACCTGAGGGCTCGTGGTTCCTCTGAGCATGGAATGAAGCCACTACGTCACTTTCTAGAATGTAATTGCCAATTTATTGTGCTCATAAAATGTCAATAAAGTTATTGCACTCTGGCCTTGCACGCTATCATATTCACGCACGCACGTGTATTAATACCTATCAAGTACATGTATGTTAAGATAAATATAATGGAACTTCTTTGACGGAGAAATCGGGAATTGGCCAAACCCCGATTTGCTCGGATTTGCTATAATAACGGCGAGGTGGATATTTCTTGACAGAATCGTTTTGGGGTCTTTGGGGTAGGGTATCTGAATAATTTGAGGTAGTCATGGGCACATATCACCTTGAATTGTTTTTTGTGAAAAAACTCAAGTTTCGAAGAAGGCAATGACAAACTTCCAAACTAATTAGTAAAAAATCCAAGTAGCTCAAAGCATGAATTGCAATTTTAGTTTCGAAGATGATTTATGTCAGGCTTTAAATCCCCGAAAAACGTTCGAAATAAGTTTTTAAAATCTCGCTTTTGTACTCCTATTTATATAACGGACAATTCCTCTTATCCATTGCAATTCAATTGGGCTTAATTTGCTTCCAGTAATCATAGTAAAATCACTACCCAAAATCCGGAAATTTGCAGATGTTGCGTAATGCTAATTAAGGTGCCAAAGTTAAAAATAGAAGAAAGAAGTCATAAGTATTGCTCAAATTATAAATATTGTTTGGTTTTATCTTCCCGCATCATTGCTGCAAAATATTGGTTGTAATATTATGATGCAATATTTACCACTAAAATTATATGGGATGCATCTTTTAGTCAACCCAGAATTTCATATTTAATTGAGAGCATTTGCTCACCCGGGCCAAAATCCACTGTCGCATAAAGTCCCTGCACCTTGCCACAAGTTAGGAAGTAGTCGGCGTCGCCATCGGTGGTGAAGAGAACCACTTCATTTCCCAAAAGAGAACGAAACTTGTCCCGTAGCCAGCTCGTGTAGGTGAAGTCACAAGCGGGGTAACTTCCGTATTCGTTTTCCACCTGAAATGAAAAGTTATCAAACGACGGCTGACACGACACATTTCACCATAAATCAGTGCGCAATATGATGACCTGAATGCTGATGACTGGGCCGCCATTTTGGTACAACAGAGGTCGAATTTTCGGTAACAACACATTGAGCCATTTGCTGACTTGCTCGAGATAAGCTGTATAAGTGAAATTTAAACAAGGTCTCGTATCATAGTCGCCAATGGTCCCATGCAGGGCCTACTAGATACTTACTAGGATCACTGGATCTCAATCGCATCTGTGGATTTTGCTGGAGTAACCAAAATGGAAAACCACCCTGACAAGAAAATAATAATGAAAAAAATTAAAATACGACAATTTAACTTTACAGAATTAAAGAAAATTTCATTAACATTAATCTGAGTGCTCTCGGTAATTCATTTCTGATCAGTAATTTGTGAATTGTTGAAGTTTGAAATTTTATAGGTCACTTTTGCTCATTTCTAACATGGCCGCCAAATACGAACTTTGGACCAGGTTTAAACAAATCTATCAAATGATGTACTCCAACTTAATATCCCTTCATCTACGTAAAGAGTACAGAGTGCCAACAGTTTTGACAATCTTCAGGTCAATGAGAGCATGAAAAATGCTCAAATGCCAAATTAAACTCCGAAATGGCTTCCATAGGAAGTCAGCGCTTTCTAGTGAGCAGCATTGGCTAGATGATACATCTTTTGAACCTTGTTTAATCATCAGTTGTTCACACTGCTGATGCTCTATGTCCTTTTTTGGTACAATTAGATGAAGAGACGTTAATTAAAGTTGGTATATTGATATTTTTAAACCGATTCGTTTAAGCCAATATTTGAACTACAGTAAAAAACATGTAGGCCTATTCAAGAACATGGGATTTCGAGCTATTTCGATGGATATGCTATTAATATACAAAATTTGAGGAAAAACTAAAATATCATGAACTTTTATTTCATTTTGGTGGATTTGTGATGGAATCACCCAAATGAAACATTTTCGAATAAAGTGAGATTGAACGCCAAACTTGAAAATACGCTTGGATTCAAAGCAAGTTCTTTAGAAATTATGCTCACCATATCCCTGGCCCCACAAATGTAAGGTCCTGCTCTAAATATGACGTATAATCCTGCTTCAAAAGCCATTTCTGTAAATGCTGCAATGTCCAAATTCCCTTCGAAATAATAAGCCCCTGGTAGGGGCTCATGTTGACTCCATTCGATGTACCTATAAATTCGCCCATGTAATAGAACTTGTCATATTTTTGATGTTGCCAAACTTATATCTTGTGATACCTCAAGGGCCATTTACAATTTTAATTTTAAGCGGTTTTATTTTCAAGCTAAAAGCCGAGTTAAAATAGATTGTAATTAAAATAGTTAAAATAGATGTGAAATACAAGTTGACAAATTTCAGTAACTTTAAAATAGGTTAACCAGCTTTAATTGCATTTATTGACATGTTTCAACATAATTATTATGCCTGTAATTAGAAGTAAATGAGACCAAGGTTAAGTAAATGGTTAAGTGGTACCGCTACTTGCGTTTGGACGGCATTTAAACCTGCTGCCTTCATTTTGAGAAATCTGTCAGCCCAGTAAATTCTAGGCACCCGGAAGTAGTGCATGGAGCCGGAAATGTAGCGAAATGGCTGGTCGTCCATTAGAAATTGGTTGTTTTCGTAGTCGATTTCGAAAGATCGATTGCAATTAATCTGTCCAGAAATAAAATCAAAATGGCATAACATACGAATTAACAATTATTTTGATTTCGTTCATGTGCATAAAGCCTGTATAAATACTCATTTTGGAAAAAAATATGGTTTGGTTTTCATGATAATTGCTTGAAATGCAGCGAAAATATGTGCATCAGTTTATATATTAAAATATTGTGAACAAAGGTATTTTGAATTTCTGTGAATAGTATACGTGGTTATTTTTGCTAATTGTATAGACCTAAAATAAAAATATTTATTTTTGATTAACTTTAGATAATTTATTTATCGATAGATTAATGATTGAAATTTAAACTTAACATGTTTTTAAATATAATGTCTGACTTCTTGCAAAATATGTTATGTCATCTACTAGTATTTCCAGTTTATATAAGGTAAAAAGGTCATAAATCTGCAATATTAAAATTTTCGAAATGAACTCCGACTTTTTTTTTCTTAATTTAATTCGAAAACAACAATATAAATAATTCAAATGAGATGGAATACAAGACTGACAAGAACGTTGGCTAAAAGAATAGATCTATAAGTAATTGCTAGTTTGAAACTTTTAAGTGGATTAAATCGCGTTGTTTGATACGAAAATCTCTTCTGGACTTGTTTATGTTTCACATTTCGGATGTTTAAAAAATCCAGGTCAATTTGGGCAAGTTTTTGCTTGGCAATCCAAGGTAGCAAAATGCCGACAGACACATACATGGAATTTAGATAACCACTGACGGGAATTTGATTGAAGCTTAATTTAAACGCCATAATATACACAAAGTTTGAGATGCGCAGTGTAATTTTTATAAACTGTATATAAACAAGTCTTAAGAAGAAAGTAAAGTGCAAATTTACCATTCGAATATTGAACGTGAAGAAACCAAATGCTAAATCTTTCTGAATATTTTTTAAATTTTTTTGCGAAAGTGACATCGATTCATAAGCTGTTCGCTTAAAAAAGGAGAAAAAAACGGAATACAAATTGTTCTTGTGAGATTTTTTTATTTTTGAACTTCTTCAGTTATTTATAAATCAGACTTGCTCAACGAAATGAAATTGACAACGTAAATGCATGTATTCAGAATGAGTCGTGCTTAGTTAGTTTTGACAATGTGATACAAATAAGTTCTCCAAGTTCGACGATTTTATTTGTTTGGAGGTGAATAATTATTACTGGATAGTTTACCTTTGAAAAACTGGCTGTCGCGTAAATAAAGAAAATCAACAACCAATCAGAGTTCGCCATTCTGTGATTTGTAGTATCCAATTAAATTCACGTTGCAAGAAGAGGCAGCGATGTCGAAAACTTAAGTCATAAATGTTGATGTTTATCCGTCTATATTTCTCCTGTGAATGCACACGAGCAAATTTTATCCACGTTTTAAATTCGACCTGATGCGTGTAAGCCACTGCAAAGGTGGTTATTACATTTCTATCGGAAAGCACCGATTAAATTTATCGTGCTAACCTCGTTTTTCACCTGAATAGGACCGGATGCTTCACAACCGTTTAATTTTTGGGGCCCGTTATCAAGTAGGTCATAACGCGTTTATCTAATCTGGAGTTTTACTTTGCAATTTTGCATTCTGCAGTTGCGAATCTTTGGACCTACGTTTTGGCTTGATATTGCTGCGGAACATGTTGCTGAAGGAAATGGCTAGAATATTTAACTGTGAAGGAACATTTAGATACAAACTTTGGATTCGTATTAAAGAAAGATTAAAGAAATCTTTAAAGGGTAGCCTACCCGGTGGTCAGTTTTATTGAACGTTACAGGAACACTGAAATCATCCATCAATCGTCCTGAACGGTCCTATTTAAATACATTGTAAATTGAACGCTAATTGGGATGTACTTTCGGCTTCAAGTCATCATCTCAAATGCCCAGTTGGGGAAACTCTCCTTTATTTTGATTGCTAATTTATCCAGTTTACTTGTTACTTAAGCCTACCGACTGATGTTCATGTATTTTTAACCTTAAGTAAAATGATGGACTCCCTAAGAAAACGATACCTGAAAGAAATGATTGCAATTTTATAACGCTATGACGAGTTGCCCAAAATATGCCAATGGAATGCAGCTTTGCTGTTGAAGATATCTAAATCTTTTTCTTTTCTATGGAAATTTCTAAAGAATCGTGCTGAGCTTGAGAAACGAGGTAAACTGAATGAAAATATAGACTCTAAGCGATGCCGAGGTAGAGAAGATGAACAGGTCTATGTATAATTTGTTCATGTAGATCACATACCTCTTGATATTAAACAAACCAATTACACATGTACATTCGTTTTTTAGAATCGTCCGGCTATTGCCATCAAAACAGCATGGTTCCAAAGTGTTCATATTAAGCGGTACCCATTGTGTGCATGGTTTTGAAAATGGACAAAACAAACTACAGCATTGGGTTATAAAAAACATACTTTCAGTAAATATTCGCTAATTAGGTTTGCATTTATTAGTGATTCTGCTCCGTCGCAAATTCTAATTAACGTTGCCACCAGTGACTAATGCTGTAATTATAACCAAATAATGTAGTCGTGCTTTGAATTTGAATTTATCAGGATTTTTTTAAATATTTGCCGCCTTTAACTTTGTGCTTTCACAGCGAACAGCAAAAGGCGCTTCAGCTATAGATGTTTTATTCACTTTCTATGGCGGATCTCAGTTGTCACTCAGCACCTACTTTTCTCAATTTGTTATGGTTTATCCTGTGCAGAAATATTAAAAACAGTGCTTAGTGAATGAAAAAGCCTCATTATCGCAGGTTTATTGCGTTCGAAGCACATGTAATTGTAATTTAATTCAATTCATTGAATTTATTGTACGGAATGATTATTATTTAGTAATAAAAAAATGGCGCACGCAAGAAAGGCACAAGAACAACTCATTCCCCCCCCTCCCCTTTCTCCCAGAGGGTCATACAGCATTAAAATATAAGGCGAATATTACAATAAAGAAAATAAAAGAATTTTTACTGGAAAAGTGAAATTAAATCCATTCAAGGACTTCATATTAAATGGATTTATGTTTGCCTACTGGTGAAACAAAGTTATTTCAATAATGGGCAAGTAGAGCAGAAATTCCATTGTCAGCGTAAATATACATGTATTTGTACAGTCCTGCAGTTTGACTGCTAACAAAATACAGTGAAAGCTCGATAACTCGAAGTCGCAGGGGACCCCCAAAAATATTCGACTTATCCGAATTTCGAGTT
>JAQIXS010006592.1:0-10448 GCA_034700785.1 Rossiulus vilnensis | reverse complement strand
CCCCCCCTCCAAATAACGGACACCTCCAAATAACGGACAAAAGGTCCGGTCCCGCGAGTGTCCGGTATTCGGAGGTTATACTGTAGTATTAGAGGCGAAAATGTCCTTGAAGATACCCAATAACCGACTCTACCTGACGTAATACTCTGCCCACGTCTGGTAGTACTCTCCGCCTGGCTCTCCCTTCAGGCTGCCCTTGCCAATGAGGTCCTCGTTGCTCTTCATCCACTCTGGAGCGCTCCAGGCGCTGGCAAACAGCTTGAAGGGACGGGCGCTCATGGCAATCGCCTCCTGAATCACCGGAATCTTGTAGGACAGGTCCTCGGGCGCCAGCTGGAAGAAGGTCAGATTGAAGTCACCGTCGTGGTCGTCGTCATAGGTGTATGGCCTGGTGGAGAAGTCACATCCTCCAATCGGAACGCGACCCACCGAGTACTCCAGACCTGAAAAGGGAGGAAAATCCCTAATTTATTACGTCTGGGCTCAAAGAGAACATCTGAGTCCATGGCGGGGCCCTACCATCGCTGGAGAAATATCCACGCAACAGGTTCTGTCGTGCAGCATCACTCAGGCTGTTGATGTTGATGCCCGCTGCGTCTGTGAAGGCGCCACCGAAACCCACAATCGTTTGGTACTTCTGGTCGTGGTTGATGGCTATGGTGATGTTGGGCACACTACCTGGAAATGCAAATATGATTGACTTGCTTTCTAGGATCCAAGAATATCGAAATCGTTGGTATGATCACTAGTTATCAAATGAACTAAGTGGGAATACATGTAGATGCGTAATTCAATGCATAAGCGATGACCAATAGGACCAAAGGACCCAAACGCCACATATATTCAAACTTGTCTTGTTTCTGGCATGTTATTTTAAGTCGTACTTATGGTACATGCCCGTCATGGTAAAAGAAAAAAAAATCATTTTTTATGGAAGAATTTTTTTAAACAAACGAAAACACATTCACAACATGAAATAAACATGTCAAAAAATCCGTTAAGCGACCTCCAAAAAAACGGCTTTTTTCGCTATGTGAAACCTCTGGAGATGGGCATCTTAGGTTATATATATAGGACCAATATGTGAAATGCAATACACCTTAGTGGATCACCATGTTAAAAATAGATTTGGGCTTGATTTGAACTTTAAAGCGCACTCAAGTTTTGCTTCAAATAGTTATTATCATTGTTATTTTTATTTGCCCTAGTGCAGAACTGGTCGTAAACTAGGGTCTTTGTTGTTTTATAATTTCTAAAAAACATCGTTACCTGGTCTCCGAAAAAAGACCTTCACTGCAGTGCGGCTTTGCATCGAAGGTCGCGAAAGTTGAAAGGTTTTTTTTAACGTATCAAGTTTTTCATAAGTAAACGGAACATTTTTTAAATTATAAAACGTAAAGCAGACTGAGATAATTAATTGAGCAATTAGGACTAGTATTTAAAGAATAAATGTGGTTTTTCATGACGGCCATCCTTTGGCTCAATATAAATATAGTCAGCTTTGACTTGGGTGTTTGATTTGGGTCTTTGGAAATATTCGTGAGTAGGTACCATGAGCACGTACCATCGTCTGTGAAATCTCGTTGTTCTCTGTAAAATCTTTTGCCGTCTTTGGTGCTGGTGTACACCACATATTGACCAGCTGGCACCTGTTCTACAGGCCCCAGCGTGTCGCAATAGGTGGCGTTGCAGACGCAGACCACGCTGCCATGACCGAAGTCTTGGGCCACACAATCGCTGCTCTGTCCTTAATTTCAGAAAATTCATCTTTCGTTAAATGTGGTTAAAAAAATTAGTAGAATAACGGAACGAAAAGGACGGTCCAATTTTCAGACCCCTACCTGAGCAAAGAGCTACCCCAGAAGCAGCGACGAACAACCAAAGGAAATAGGAGCGACGTAGGTGTCTTAAGACCATCTTGGTGGCGTTTTTGCGCCCGGAATGGTGCAGTCGGACTGCGTGTTACGTTTAATCAACCACATCTGATACTATTTTGATACATCTTGATCGTGTTTTCGATTAGCTTTTCATTATCTCAAGAGCTCGCATGATCGCTTCTGAGATGGCAGTTGCTAAGACACTATGTTTATTTCAAGGTTTACATCTGATCGTACACCCATAGATTAAGGAAAATTAGCTGAGATATATTGCAAACATTGTGAAAAAAGCCAATGATCTCATATAGAGAGAACAAATTTGATTTTATCTTATCTGCATTATAGGCCTAGAGCAGGTTAGACATCTAAAAATTGAAAATCAGATTCACGATCACAACAGTAAAGATTTTAAATTCAAGCGAGCTTACATAAAAATAGCGAGAAAACCCGAAAACCCATATTTGCTAATTTATTATGACAGATTTGGTGAATTATCTGTTCAGAAAATTATACTATAGCATAAGAATTTGAAATTATGTTAAAATAGCATATTTTTGCCTCAGTGCAGTGTTTATTGAGTTAGTGAAGGGGTACTTCCTCACCCACTCATTAATTAATAATACTGTATTTTTAAGAAAATTCGATATTAGGCGAAAATTCTAGACTGGCAATCACGGTTTTAACAAATGTGCCTATACTGTTTCAATTCAGTACTTTTCTATGGCGAATTATAAAGCAACATTCATAATTTGTAAGCCTAATGCATTTATTCGAAATGTTTCGCCTAATGCGTTATCTTAATTAATTCTGTATAGTGTAAATATAATTTTTTATTTTTATGATCAAACGTCGTACATAAATTCATTACAAAATCCATGATTTTTGTTTTCAAAAATTATTTTATATTTAATTTAATTTATTGCATATTTATAAGCAAAGTTTGTATAGTTATTTAGAAGAAATCACGGGATTTGCAAACTTGGTTTGAAAAATCGAGCTTCATTACTTGATATTTCTCAGCAATATTCCTCCGTGCACAGGCCAAAATCCATAAGTTGTGATAATTTTTTCGACATTTTCGCCTGCCTGCCACGCTCCATTAATTAATAGAACAACTTTCGATAACAATGAAATAATATCGGAGAGGGTAAGGCGAAAAATATATTCCCACCCTTAACGTAACTAGACTGTAAACACTGCACTAATTTGATTATGTTACTGCAGGGTACGGAACAGAATTGAAATAAAATTCGATTCAATGATATTCTCAAATTGGTGTCATTTATCAGAACAGGTCTCAAAATAAATATTGTGCAGTGAGCTAATACGGCCAGTCTTTATTCAAGAAGGCTCAACATGCCATTTAATCAGTATTTTAAAGAAATAAGATTGTGCTTCGATTTAGTCTTCCTTGATCTTCCTAACGAGAAGCATGCAAACATGGTATATTATCATTGCTAGAAGCAAACCAAGCAGCAGAAATGATGTCATCCGGTCATCCAGCAGGCACTTTGATGGGTGTAGACAAGCTTCAATTGGCAATTCTGTTATTAAAAAAGAGATGTGAACGTGAATGTTTGATAGTATTTAAGTTGCTATTGCCATCGTCCTTTCCAGTCGACCATAGTGAAACAAAATTTATTCTGTTCTTGCCTTCTCCATAGCACGATAATTCGTAGTCCTAGCCATTCGCAGTCTGATGGTGAATGTTCGGATATTCGCCCGCACATTGGCACGTCCCCTCTTCGGCACCATCTTTTTTGACACACATCGCATTGTACGTCTTGCACTGTTGTTGAGAAGTACATGGACCGTTCAGGTCTGATCCTGCAAGGGAAGAAAGGAACTCCGATATTGCATTATGGGTGAAAAATACTTCAAGAGTATCAAATAAAAAAAAATAATAATAAATGAATCAGAACTTGCATATGCATATATTGTGTAAAGATCAGCATTTTTTATCGAAACGTAGTCTCAAATTCATGATTTGTGATGTACTTTTTTTAAAGTTTTCCTTAGTTTAATTAATCATCAGCAATTTTTTGAAATGGAAATGGGAGCCAACATTTGTACCTATTGATAATTCTTGCGAAGGTTTTGCCTTCAGCATTTCCAAGCAAATTTCGCATAAACACACTGGCTGAAGCTGGTGGTTTATCTTAAGAAGTTAAATCTAGAAAAATAATGACTCAAATGCTTAATTTGTGATTAGCAAGTTTACCCTGGTGAAAAGATCAGCGTGAGCTACTGATATCACTATGATTCTGTACTGATTGCACTATATACAGTGTATACTGGCTTTTGGGACAACTACTAATATCAGTATGGTTAGCGATATCACTAAATGTACAAATATATCAGTACTGATTATACTTATCTTTCCACCAGGGTAGCAGATTTCGTATAAAAACCAAATTTCATGATTTGTGATCTACTTCTTTTTAAAGAATTTGCTTGGCAGAATTATATACTGTGAAGATTATACTGATCTTTTGAACCAGAGTAGCAGATTTCGTATAAAGACAGACGCAGGCAAAAATCCATGTTTAGCATTCTCGATTTTAAAATTTCTACGCATATAGCTATCTATTATTGACATTATTCAGGAATTTAATGTGGAGAAATATTGGCGAACTTGTGATTATTTTTTTTTTCCAAAAATGTCACCATAGGCATTCCCGTCATCAATATTTAAAACATTTGTAGTAAAAATTAAGATGTTGCCATCAAATTTGATGATGAGGTCCAGCGGACTGGAATGGTTTTAGAGAATCAGCTGATTGCAAAGTTTAGGTAGTACGAAACTTGCTTATGAGATGACTTTTCTAGCTTCTCAATACGTGAAGGGTGCCAAACCACAACCTACCAAGCTCCAAAAAATCACCTTGAACGAATTCAAGCGACAACAAGTTCAGACGTTATACACCTATAACGTTTTATTACGTAAAATATAAAGAATAACTTAGTGAAAAAAATTGTGTTTTTATCGAAATTTTACCAAACAGTCATATGCGCCACACGTATGGCACTGCAAACAAACGTTCAAAACACCCTCTTCTCTTGTGGCAAGTAGGACCACAGCGCATTAATGTCATTCATTAGTTCGTCTTAACATCCAGATTTTCAAACTCACTTCTGAAACATGTTTTAGGAACATTAAAGGGCCTAAGCTGATTAAGTTTTATTCGTGTCCACCTTACCAAGGTTTGCTGTCAAGTCCACGCGAATGATTTGAAAATGGTACAAGAAGGGTTTTTCGCATATTTAGGGCCTTTGATCAAAATTCCAACAATTTTTGGCGATTTTTATGATCATTTTTGCAAATTGTTTTCCAGGAATGGGAATCTACAAGGCCAAGGGGTGTCCCAATGGCTTCATCATTATTGTATCAGGTGGGAAATGACCCCTATCACGTTTTGAGCTTAAAAAGGGTATTGTGGGGGTCTGGCGCTTAAGACCTAATGGTTTGGCACGTATCACTGAAAATATGATGGGAAGAAGGAAATCGCGATAGATATGACAATCTAATAAGGGGGCCGCCATGCCAAAACGTATAGGAACCACTGCTCCAGGCAATCAGATGGTTAGTTTTGGTTAAAGAGTTGCAATGAGACATGAATAAATGAAAATATTTTATTTTTTGAAATCTATAGCGGTTCAGCTTAAGCCCATACTTGCCTTGAAAATGTTTGTTAATCTCTAAAATTCCATTGATGACGTACGATTTCAGAGGTTTATTCCCTAAAAAGCCGTATTCTGCATGGCACACATACTGTCCAGCATATGCCCTCCCATCCTTTAGGCTCAATGACATCGCCTCTTTTCTGCCATCTATGCGAGTGCAGATGTGGTCCCCATGTCCTATTACTATGGTGGGGGCATCAGCAGAGGGCCGATCTACACCAAGGTCCACCAAAGAATCAAGATCAAACGCACCAAGAAGAGTAACTTAAGATGAGACCGTTGCTTACATAGCCACTGGCATGTGCCTGGAGTGATCTTGATGCTGTTTTTGTGGACAAACTTGCAGTACAGGGTGCAATTTTCCATCGGTTGGCCATCACAATTGCGCTGTTCCTCGATCTCTGGATCCTCTGCATTTATAATGAAAGACTAAGCGTCATTAACGAGATTGACCACTTCCGTTGCTGATTAAGTCGTCTACCAAAGATCTCGATGAGCATGGTTTTCGCCATTTTCCATATTTCATCCTCACTGCTGGTGTCCCTGAATGTCACTTGGTCTCGAAGCAAATAATAAAAACACCTGAAACATTGTAACAGTTATTAGCAATAAACGTTTGGTCCTGGTCCCCAACAGCTGCTATAAAAACCTTGGCTAGACTTACTCCACTTTGACTGGCTCGTCTTCGGTGACGGCGGTGAAGGAGACGTCCTGAGCAACCACCCATCGTCCATCGTCTTCTTGGTATTTCGAGGTTACGTTTTTGTATGTTTCGATGGCCTTACCGGAGTTGTTGCTGTTATCACCAGGCGCAATGGTCATGCCAACGATGATGTTCTGTTTTTCATCATCCAAGTAAAACTTGCAGCTTAGCCGAACTTCCATGCCATATTCAACGAAGTCCGGAGTCCTCGTCAAACTGCCGTCTAAAATGGAAGATAGTAATTGCAACAGAATAATGATACAGCTTAATGTTCTACCAAGTGATCATGGTTCTACTAAGGAATAAGAAATATCTTAAAATAACAGATGGATACGATTCTTCATACGGCTGGTTAAAATTCAATTCAATAATTCTGCGTGGACACAGCTAGGCAGCCAGGTTGCTTTTTATATTGTTTAGGCCTATCAATATGCACACTCAAATATTAGTGTGCTAATTTGTAATTTACGTATGTTTCTTTTGTTGATAAATAAGCACCTAATTAATAGGTCGACACGTAGGTCGGTAGGTTGCATAAAAAGCAACCTAGCTGTGTCCATGTAGTAGCATTGAAATAAAATTAAAAGATAATGACAATACTTTAGGAATCAGTAAAACAATTTCGTTAAAACTGCCAATGTACAACTTTTATTATTCCATTATAGTGTTAAACGTTACAAATTAACGAAAACTAATTCGGGAATAAAGTTACTATGATGACAGGGTGATGATAATTTAAAATTTCTTTTCCAAATGCTAAAGTGTCTCTCCTCAGGGTTTCCGAAGGACCTCGGAGACGTGAAAAAACTGGGATAATCAGGAAAATTCTGAAACTTTTCCCGCAAGTTAGGGAATTCCCTAACTTCGAAATGAAATCCGTATATTGTTTTGAGCAGCCAAATTTAAAAAATACATTCTCAGAAACTATGACGTAGTGTGAATTCGTTTCTATCGCAAAATTCAACAATAACTGCCTTACCAGGTGTTTAAAAAACTTATGTTCAAAAGCAGGTTCTTATCACGCATTGGTCGATGGGGAACCCTGAAGGTTAGGGGAAATAAAATGTATGACCTGGAAAACATGGGAAAGTCAGGGGAGTTTGACGAAAGCTGAGGGAACCCTGGACATGTTACATCACAAAATGTCTAGTTCACTCTGATAGTTTTCTTCAGTGAATACGAGAAATGTCAGCCAAAGCGCATGTGACAAAAGCCAGAAATCCAATGACATGACTTCTGCTAAACCAGCAAAGCATTTTTAAGTTTTAAATTCAACTAAAGAAGTGCTCTGTTTCCATACCATTTTTTTTACTGTCGCCGTTATCTTTTGCAAAAAATTACCGGAACATACACGTATATTTTTAATACTTACTCAAGTCTAAGATATTGCCATGGCTGATCGAGACCCAGGTCATGAAAACGAGCAGGCTTGAAAAAACGTTGTTCCAGCCGGGTGTATTAATCATTTTCCTAACTTAATTTATTGGAGACTGGCAGACTGCCTCTAATTGTACGTGGCCACTCCCAGCGCAGTTTGATTAAATGCATCAAGAAAACGGTTCCTGTTCATGGCCATGGCCTCGAAGTCGCTGGTATTAGGTCATCGTTTTATATGTTTACCGAAGTTATCAATTTCTTGGAAGTGCTTGAACTTGGCAAAGTTTCAACTTCCATCACTTGAACTCGTAGTCGGAGTTACGAACTCAAAATTGCATTTTGGGGAGGAGGGGGAGCGCCGGACCACCCGCCGTCCCCCATTACGATTTTTTCAGCTGAAAACGTCTTTTGAATCTTTTGAATTTTTCGCCTGTTTAATGATTGGCCAGTGTGATCTGATCAACGGCGCTTCGTGGTCACAACAGGCTAGCAGAGTAAGAATTATCATGAATAAACATGAGCAACTAATTTACTCATGCAAAGCATTTAGAAAGTGAAGGTCGGAAGTGAAATTCAAATCTTTACCTAGAATAGCATTGTTTAGATTTGATAAGGCAAACCTTTTGCAGTTCATCGACTGCAGCACTGCAGAGAAGCAGTTTGGGGTTGTACGCCACCTGGTGTCATTTCTCTCAACAATAATGCTACTTTCGTCAATCGCAATCGCTTGTTGCTTCTTAAAATTTCGTATTTTGCACGACACATGATATTGATTGTCGTGGTAATTGCTACTGTATGAGGCATTACTCTAAACGTGTTTCAAAAATGATTTTTCACTCATATTCTAATTTTAAAATGGCAAACTCGGAAACGTAAACCACATGGCCGTGCTCCTTCTACGCATAGACAAGGCAGACAACGACTTATGATAAGTCAATAACTATACTTCACAGGATCTATTCTATAGTTGATTGTGAAAGTTATTCACTACCTAGAAGTTAATCGAAAGTAACCACGATGATGAGTGGAAGCAAAGTCTCCTGAGCGTGAAGCCGGTCGGAGATCCATTTTTAGGAATGGTATTTCTTGACCATTGATGACCGTGCTGCTCGGCCTTTGGGTCCTGTGGCGGGAGTCTTTGCATTCTGAGTGGTGCAATCATTTTTAATTAAGTGAATTTAAGAAATTGGTACTGCAGTGTTCAGTGGAAAGGAAAATATTTTGGGTGCCAATGTACTATCTCATGCTCGGCCTACAATTACATGTGCATGTAAATTAATTTAGGAAAAATGCGGTAGTTTCAACGTTGAATTGCCAAGCTGATACGTTAGTGAGAAAATAGAGGAGATGAACAGCAACAATCGGAAGGAGTCCAGTGGTTCGTGCTTCGAAAAATAATAATGGGAAATTGTTGTAAGTATATGATCTAAGAGTAGTAGTAATCAAAACGTTATTATTTCGTGTGGGAAAGATCACAGAAGTCAATGGTGTGCTAACTGTAGATAAAGATGATCTGTCACAACAGATACTCCTTTCTTCCTATTTTTTTTTGCTTCAAACATCTGAATTTCAAATTGCTCACTAACACCTTATGGCTCTGCTACAAAAGCTTTTTTAATGCACTTATGGGTTACCGTTAAGTTCGTTACAATGGATAAGATGGACAAGTTATATAATTTCGGCAAGTATGGTTGTATTTGGTTTGTTGTAGTTCTGGTGATTTGTTGAATCATATTTTTGTTAGACAATATGTGTTGTGGGTTAGACTAGGCACGCAAGTTGCCAGATCTACAACAAGACACATATCATGATAAATACCCAAGTATACACGTCTCCATTCAATCACATGAAATGACCTTGCTTATAAATAAATGAATTTATATTGAAATATTCACTTTGTTATAACCGCAATATCTTCTCCCAAGAAGAAGTTAGGGCATTAATTAGTCACTGTGTTTCAGTTTTGGAAAAGCTAGGACCTGGTGAATAAAATAGTAGTTTTCATGGAATCGAGAAATTTGTTGACATAACGGTGGGAGGGTTGAGGTATTTAAAGTGTGACAAGGTAGAGGGAATGGGCCATTCGTGAGCACTTGCCGAAATTCAAAAACACTTTCCTTAGTTCGATTTGTATTCCAACCAAAATATGTCTAGGACTTTAGATTTGGAACTCTTATTTACGTGTACGTGAATAACACTTATGAGCATTTATTATCAACAAAACGTCAGAAAAATATATACTGTCCTAAAACTTGCTGAAATATTATCATAGACATAAAATGTAAAAAAAAAAATTGGTTAGCTATATGGTTTTATTTCTCATGGTTTCTGCAAGATATTAGGTAAATACCAGGGGTCCAAAACGTGCGACTAATACATGGTTTTTATCAAGTTTAATGTTTGCACAAATGTTGATAAACTTATCACTACGGATTTTTGCAAGGTGACCGAATGGCGTTTTATACATTGTTATCAGTCAAGTTTAATCGGCGACTAAGCCAAGTTAGTAATTTCGATGCAAGTTGACCAATTATTGCTAACTGGTCATTGCGAAGCTATAACTGTTGTTTTTAACATGAAATTATCTTTTGAATTTTTAGCCTGTTCTATGATTGAAAAGTATGATCAGAGCAATGACGCTTCATGGTTTTGAATATATCACAAGTTGGTACAGCTAGAATAAATATGAGCAATTGTTTTAAGCATGTACCGAAGTTCTTTGTCTAGAAAAGCATTGTTTAGATTTGATAAGGCAAACCTTTTGCAGTTCATCGACTGCAGCACTGCAGAGAAGCAGTTTGGGGTTG
>JAQIXS010006591.1:0-10449 GCA_034700785.1 Rossiulus vilnensis | reverse complement strand
GAAGACGGGGTTTTCACCTGCTGTGAAATCTCCGAAGATGGGCATTAGATGTCCATAACTCATGCTATTTTCCTAATTAGGTTTTTGTGTATATTAATCGCAAACGTACAACCGTTCATGGTCAAAATTAGTACAGCCTAATATTAAGTATTTAAAGCACACGTATGTCAGTAATTTTTTAACATGAGGGAGGAGGATGAGGGTGGATGAGGAGAAACATGATGTGTTTGCAGGGCGTCTGATCTGTCTCTCTTAGAGTATTTGCCGTCCAAAAAGAATCTGGTTGCCGCCCATCCCTTCCACACGCACAATGTTTATGTGAATCAATATAGCAAACTGAATTTTTTGAAAAACCAATCTTCAATTACAGATTTTAGTTTACACAAAACCTGCAGACGTGGGATGCATCAGGTTACGTTGTGAAAAAAGTACACACCGATTAAAGAACAAATAAAAACACGTAAGATAATATTAAAATATAATATTACTTGATTATAAATGAAACAAACAAAGAGAGATAATTTTTATGAAGGTATTTCAATATAGTAAAATTGCATGTTATCTGTTGATCCAATACGCTGACCACAAAAAAGAAAAACTACTGATAAAAATAGTGATTAAAATCCACATCAAGAAAAAATGTTATAAGTAATGCGACCGAACAATTATGCATTTTATAAATAATAATAACGAATAACATGGTACCTATGAAAGTCCCCTAAGGAATTTTTGGGTAACTTGTGCATGTAGACTTTCGGGTGTGGCTATGTTTAGATTACCGCGGGCCGCGAATTTTGCTTCCATATTTTATCACTAAAATAATTAATTGTAGCAAAATAGTGGGAAATGCCGCCCTTTGGGAATGTGCCGCGACGAATGCAAGGACGCAACATACCGCTGGAACTGGTTAACACGATGCTCTGGTGCTTTGCGTAATATATTAAAATTATCTTCTACCTATACATATACGAGAAAAGTGGCTTAGTGGCAGAATATCATTCGGGAGACCAGGGTTCAAATCACTGGTCGTCTATCCTAATTGTGGTTTTCACAATATTTTCAGGTGAATGTTGGGATATTACCTCTGGAATCGACCACGACCGTATTCCTTTCCCTATCATTCTTCAGTTGTTCTAACTGTTCAAAACTTGTAATTGCACTTATGTGTATAAAGTTGGGTTAAAATAATCAGCCCCTTACCACATGGCATTAATATGCTGCTTGTAGGGTATCGAATAGAATAGAATACATGTAAAAGAGAGAATTCAATTGAATTAAAAGTACATTAAGGATATCATTTAGCTGTTTACCCTTTGGTTTTCTTTAAATTATTTGATAAAATTAAAAATTACTTCGAAATGGGATTTTTGTAACCCAATACAACATTCAATTCATTCACATTAAAGCGAATTAAAGGATGCACGAATGTCATCAAAATAGATTAACTATGCATTTACATCTATATTTCATTCACATCCAAAATTATTAAATGTTTGCTTTGTATGGAGGCTGGTAAATATGCCTGGCAATCAGCTCACTGCGAATGCAAACTTTTAGTCACATTTTATAAAAAATGTAGCACATTGGTTTGCGTGTTTGATTATGTAAGTATGCTTTTTTAAGTGTTCTTATAAAAGACGAATTTCACCATAGATTAATTAGTGTAATGGAAAGCCTTAATGCAACAACAGTGTTTAGCTTGCGTTTTTTTGCGCCTTTTTTAACTCAACCGTTCCAGAACAATTTCTAGACAAACGTTTCTGTGGAAATGGCTTAAAGAAGCGGTAGCTGCAAAAAAGGACGTGCTAAATTATTTATACTTTTAGCAACAACATGCAAAGCCGCAAAGGGTGGGAGAATTTTAGACTGCGTAGATAATCGCATCTCTGCAAAAATCACGAAATTCAATTACTCATGGTTTATTTGCTTTAATCTGACAACGGTTTTAAACCAAAAACCTGTTTTTCCCTTTAATCTTCTCGAGTATTCTCTTTGAAGATCCTGTGGCGTACTTTCAAGAGATAACGCTTTTGAACTGTCTAATTCTACATTTACATCACTTAGAACATTATCTACATTTTCATTCAAGACCGTACGTTAATTAACATTCTAATGTTGACGAAATGTATATGTATTAAGCAGTGAAATGCTACGAAATCATATACAATTTAAGTGTTTTAAATGATGGACAGATAGAACAAAGACTGCCATTCATTAAAGGTGTACAAATGCAATTCCAAATAAAAATATACAATCGATCGTCCAACGATGGGGCATTGTCCATATATTAAACTTTAACTGCAACAATCGTGTACAATGATTCCTAGTGTATTATATGTAGGTTTATGATATTATGAATCTTTTAGATTACTCTATAAGAATAGATTTATTGAGCTCTCTTAAACTGTAATTAAACCTAGCATAGAGGTACCTGCATTCCTCAAAAGTATCTCAAAATGCAATATTAAACCAATAGTTTTAAGTTTGAAATGTCAGCCAATTATTATGGCTGTTTAATTATGCAGGTGTCTCGAATTACACGCAGAATCCTTACACCGGCACGTACGAAAAGATCATAATTGCATACCTGGTAAACTGTAAATTGCCTTTCATGACGCAAAACGAGAATTGCAAGGGTGTAATATTAGGGTTGAGGAAAGTAATTTCGCACCTACCATGCCATAAAAGAATAAGTATAGCATTTACGCTGTACTTCGGCATTGTTGGAAGGTTCATTTGAAACCATTAGCAAATGCAGATTATAGGTTGGGCCAATAAAACATTGAAGTCATGCACCTCGAGGCGCAGTTTTATCAAGATGTATTTGTGCATGCTTGGAATTGTTTTACTATTTACGAAATGGCAATCCTACAAAACTAGTAACCGGTTAAATTATCCCTTGTTTAGCATATTAATTCCAGCCGTTTATCATCAAAATCGTGAAGCATCATATTTCTGCTATCACGTGGAGTGTAAATTGTAAAAAAAATTATCTTAATTTCTAAAATACAGTGCAGTTGTTGTCGCACTTAATTATCAATTACATTCGTATACATTGCATTCAAAATATTCATATATTAAGTTTTGTGAAGGTGACTCAGTGATAAAACGATAGGCCTACTTTTGGTTTTACACGCATGATGGAAGACTACGCATTCCTGTTTTTTGCGTATCGCTTTATATTTCTTGCCATTTTACTGCAGGTTCACGTCGAAGCTAGCTGAAATGGAACAAGTCGGCAGGTAAACATTGCCTTAACGGGATATCTGAGATAAAAAATATTGTCATTGATAGTTGAGAGCGTATCAATGCACGCAACACAAGGAAAACTGGAGATTTTTTAAGAGGTTTTTGCTGCACTCCTGTATCCTCGGTGCGCTTTCATGAACTTCCCAGGGATTTGCAAGATGCTTTAATGCAACGACGGGTGCGCCTTTCTAGGTGGCTGCAAGCATGAAAATGGGTTAATTTTTTTCTCTATGTGCTACCTGCAGTTACGCATACATTGTGTAATATTAATGCACACGTATCGTCACATGCCCTGCTTATTACGCTATTCCTGCTTGAATTATTAAAAAGCGAGACGTCCATGGGACGCGAGCGTCGCGCTATTGTTACTCTTTTCTTGTAAGAGATACCATCCAACAGCTCTGGGGTGTTTTGCACACACTTACCAGTAATTGAACATTTCTCCTGTGACTTTCATGCAAAAATGGCACTCCTGCAGCGCGGCGGCGCAATTTTTATTTGAACTAATAAATGAATCCATTTCCGAAGCTATACAGGAAGCATTTTGGATTCGTTATTCATTTGGGGAAGCACAATTGCCAAAGTGTTCGCTGGAGCGTGAATTATTGTATAGAAAATTTGATGAAGATGGCAAATGATTAGACGTCATAGTGGATTTTTTCTGGCATTTGTTTCCAATGGATGCGTGCTGAGGGTGTACAAAACTGTCGGGCTTTTGGGGCTGATGACGGCCATATTTGGCCTGGAGCTTTTGAACTCCATTCGCCATTAATCAACTCGATTTAGACGTTTTTTATATCTATTTGTTGTATGCGTTTTCCGATCTAAGTAGCTAATGGTCGGCAATAAGATAAAGATGTTGTCGTTTTTTAGAGAAAAAGATAACCCTATACATGTGCAATGCTCGTTTGAAACTTTTGGACGTTTCGCTCTATGCAGCTGCCTCTTTCCTACATTTTAACGTTAGGTTTGCGACGTTCTAGAGGTAAGTGTTGTTCTGCATGGGTAAATCTGCCAACACGAATTGAGTTAAAGCTGCTGCTCTTTGGCGTTTATAAAATACGGTATTAGCGAGAATTTATTGCTCTGAGCATGTTCCTGGAATCTTGGTCGTTATTCTGCCGTGCTTTACTACAGGCACCCAAGGAAAAATGGTCTTCTTGATAAACAAAAATTAAAACATGCAACATTTTTTCACCCTCCTCCGCTGCTGGTAATTAAAATGAATGTGCAAAATTAAGTAGGTTGTCAGTTTTGACTTAAATTTGTGTCAGAAAGTAAGCACCAATTAATTCTCTAAAATTATACAAAAAAATACTTAGCTGAAAATTTCGAGTTGTTTTAACGTTTGAATTCGGTTCTAAAGGAGAGAACTAAGCTAACAGAAATTCATTTTGGCAATAATGGTGGTGACCATTTAAATACGATGATAACCCCTCAATAAAATAAAAAATGTAAGTAATAACATGGGTTGATGGATTACATTGGCTCATAATAAGGATTTTAAAAGATCTTAAATTTCCTAATATACTGGAGTTTATTAATTGTAATTCGTGTATTCATGTCAAATCGAACACAAAAAATTTCATACTCATTTAAGTAAAAAATCTTTAGAAAAGTAGATCGTAATTCAATTAATGATGAGCCCTATCGTAGGCTTAAGTTTCATTTCGTAACGTTCAACTTACTGGGTGTTCACATTATTGATTTCTGTATTGCCTTCTGTAAGATAGCTAGCTCGACGAGGCTTTATTTCAGTCTGGAATTGTTATTTATGATAGGCCTGTTGGGTCCAATGGATTGAATGCGTATATACAGTATGTATACATGTATATGTAAGCCAACGTCATAATATCAAATAAATGCTAAACTTCTCTTCCTCTTTTCTTGGTTTCGCATTTCACTCGAAAAGTGCTCACATATTTACTTCGCCAAAATTGCTGTTAATGCACATATACCGAATAGATGACGCTCTCAAAAGTCAAGAAATACTGATCAGAAAATTAAATTTTTGTCGATTTCACAAAACCCGCTGCATGAATTTTTAAATCGGTCCCTGTTGAATTATTCCTGTTATAAAAATACTGATTACGTAACCTGAATCTTAGGTACTCTCAACAGGTGCATATACTTTTTAGGTTGATTGGGAGAGAATAAAACGTGCTGTACAAGGAAACACAAGTTTCGCTGAAAGAACACTCCAGGAAATTGGGTAAAGACAAATGACATAGTAATGGCAAAATTTCAATAGCTAAAATATAAATTACCAGTGGCTATAAAATCGCCGCAAATGATGTCAATACCGATAGACAAGTTGAAAATACTGTACTGTAATGATGTCATATTTACATAGCCTTTTACATTGTATTGCAATAATTACTGGTCGATTTATCGTTGTTTAATTGTTTGCTGTTTCCAATTGAGTTGTTTGTTGATACCTACATGTAGCCTACTGCATATACAGCGCATTATGTAAAAAGGTTGTAAAAAAATACATTATAGTAACTTCAGTTACTCTTTCGTTATGTTTTGCATTCATGGAAATAGTTGAACAATGTAAAGTAAGGGTGGTTTTAGCATCCTCTGGGGATGTTAACTTCAGATAGTATTTACTGTTTCTGTTAAAGTAAAATGGGCTGTATATATAAGACGTTCATCAAAATGACGAATCTTTTTGCTTTATTGACAGACATCCGAAATTCCTTAACCTATCCCTTCCCCTCTAGTCCATTATCGTCCGTGTTTCGTGAACCTCACCACCTCCAACAGCGGACGTCCTTCGTGGACGGCCCCTACTTTATCTAGGACATAAATGAGTTTATGTATGCATCGTTTCCATTACATTTAACGGATTCTGAGCTGGCATTTCTTATTTTCACGGGAAAAGGGGAAACTATGGCGGTTGTGGGGGCAGGGAAGGAATTTCGGTCGCTTTGCATTAGATTCGTGTCACATACCCTTAATTGGTCTTTCAGGGCTGACTTAGCTTAAGTTTAAGCGTTTCTTTTTATGGGATATCGCCTTTTTTATCGGCCGCTTGAGCACTTCGCTTTATTTTACATGTGTAAACGATAATAAAGCGCCGAACTGTTTTCGATAAACTTGTAATCGCCTCTTCTCGTCCTATTTATCTTTGTTCACCTCGGCTGCCGTCAGCGCCACATCCGAAAAGTCGAATTTTCGAGTGACGAGGTAATAAAACGCACCCTTGTTTTTGTCGCTCCCACCTTTAATTTTATTGGAAAATAATGGCGGATGCAATTCATCTTCAGCCTCATCTGCGAGTTGTGCCAGAGTCAATTAGAATGTGCTGGGCGCGGGCAAAAAAAGTGCGAAAATGCAGCGCTGGGGGTGCATTTTATTACCATTATTGACAGTATGTTAATGCGCACCTCCGAGAAGCTGGTTTCGCGAGCAAATAACCAAAAACATTAGCTGCCAACGTCTTCGCCGGTGGCCATGAATTTAATAGACGAAATGCGTCAAAGCGCGCAACTTTTGTTTCGGGATGCTCACGGTGCCCACGCCACCCACCATCGCCTCCCTCGTGCCCCATAAATTGTGCCCGTAATACGAAAATGTTGTCAGCCAAAAGTTCATAAAAATGGGAAGGCGTTGTTTTCGCCATTCTCTCCCCACATTGAATTGCTTCCGAGAAGGCTTCTGGTAAGCCGAGCTCTCTTGTTTGTTCTCCACGGCACCCCACCCTCCCATGCTACCTTGAGGCCCACCGTAATCTATAATAAATATGGAAATAAAAGCGGCTTTCCAAATTAAAAGTTTTTTCATCGACCGTTAATGTATGCAAATGCAGTGCGCTGCTAGTGCAGCTTTTTTTTCAGCTCTTGCAGCGGGGAGACGATGCATCTATTTTAAGCGAGTTCGAAAAATTCCTGACCTGTGTCACATGGCACAACATCAAAGTTTTCGCACGTTTTTTGTTTGCGAATTATTAACGAATTTGCTGCAATCACATGTGAAAGCATTGGGGTGAAGATCGAATTTTGTATATTGCTCAACTCAGTGCAGTACTGTCAGCAAGGATATGCCACTTGGTAGGGGGTGGAATCCATCAACCCAATTACTTTCAGTATTAATATTCTACAGTATTGGTCTTAATAATATTTTTTCGTAATAGTCTTAATATTTTAGTATATGCTTCAGTATTAATATTTGAGCGAGCATAAGTTCAAGTTTTGTTCAAATTTTAATACGGACTTGTTCAGGAATTTTAGGGATCGTGTATAACTGACATTGGTGAAGTCATTAACCCTTGTAGGTCTCCTACAAAGGCATGAAATCTTATGGTCAATCAATGTCTAACTAAGTTTCAATTGAGTTTAACAAGTTCATTCGTCGTATGAACGCAGTCTCCGTTTCTATATTACACACATTTACTCAGTTTTCAAATGCTTGTTTTCGGAGAAGCGGTTCTTTTTTAATATTCAAACGCAATTCAACTCAATACTTTTTGTTAACAAAGGTACATCGTGGTAGGTTTGTGTAATCCATCAACCATTGTTTTTTATTTTAAGAGGATTCTAGTGTCTGAAGGCATGCAAGAAAAAGGTATCTTCCATTAGCGTATTGTTTTTCCTAAATTAATTACTGAATTTGAGTACCTGCAAAAAGAGCAGATAAAACAATAATTTCGAAAGAAAGAAACCGTAAAACTGTAATTAAGCTGTGCTTGTTTACAGGTCGCTAAATTGGACTTTTCGAAATAAGGCATAATTACGCGTAAACATTATGTCCTAAGCTAGATGTCGTAAATTTATCTTTACTTCAGTTGGTTCTTCGGACTCGTAACTACGGTATGAAGACAATTTGCAATTGAGGATAGCCGACGTCTTAAACTGCTCTTGTTACACTCGAATTTCCTGAAACAAATAAGATCCAATTTTGCTGGCACTGGATGATTTCCTCGTAATATGCTGTCACGTTTTGCTGTCCTCTATTTTCATCGCTGTGATGGGAATTTTCATCAGTGAAAGGGAGTTATATCAAGTTCGTTACTCATGCCTACATGTAATTGCCTAGTGCTGCAAAGGTAGCTCATTGGCGAGCTGCTTTCTTGACGTTTAACGATTGCACATTTTCTTCGCAACTTTATAGGTAATGCTAGTTGCTTCTGGAGCCTTTCTTTTCGCTCATCACTAATTTCACATTTTGAAAGTACGCAGTTGATTTCCCTCCTTTATGGGTTGTTGTTGCGCGATCACGTTGAAGAAATAAGTTGCAAATGTCCTTAACCATTCGTTTTATTGTTATTGCTGACTTGGTGAATGACCCGTAGATGCAACCGAACTTATTTTAAACTCTTTTCACAAACCCGAAGTGAAATATCTTCCAGATAAAACTTCATATATATAATCTTGATGAATACGTACCTCTAATTAATTGACGCCTAAACCGTGTACTTAGATCTTTCTGTTATAGACGCATTGTTATTTTGTAACAGAAAAAGCAATAACATGTAATAATGTTGCTTACATGTGCACATAATTAGCTATAGAAAAGGTAAATGAATTATATTGATTAGCCTTCCCTAGATAGGTTGCTCATTCTCTTGAGGATGCGCTGCTTATTTTGTTTTTGCACTAGAATCGAGGGCAAACATGTATATTACCACAAAAATCAAACAGACTTATTCAGTGTTTTTTATCAGTTAGTTTGAGCGTTTCTAGTCGACAACAAATTAATGCATTTACAACTCCTACATGTTCAGGAAAAGCCACTTATATCATTTCGCGTCAGTAGTTATTAAATATATGTAGATCATTGTGCCTCAAAATACGTATTTAAATGCAAGTACGATTCCATTGGCAAATAATATACGTTCCAATTTTGTTTTCTTTTGAGAAATCCCTCGTGTATCTATGAATATACATGTATGGCGTATTATTAATTAATAATATGCTTGGCATACACTTTATTTGAGATTCATGCTATTTCAGTTTCCAGTTGGCTTTCATTCACCCTCTTAGTTAACGACAGAATTGCACCAATTCCAGTTCATTCGCCTGTACTGAAATGTCCTACTCAGTGGGAATGTTTTGACATTTTCATTGCACTGTATGAAAAGTATTTTTGAAATTCAATTGGTGAAAATATGAACAGTTTTCGTATTCATAAGCCGCCCACTTGTTATATTTAATCTAAAAATGTGGGCTCAATTAAACCATAGATAATAGGAACTGCATAGCTACATTTATATTGATTAGAAATTCAGCTCAGGTCACTGCTTTTGCATATTGCTGACTTTCCACAGAAGAATGACCCGATCTGGTATATAGGTTTAGAAATCCTAGCAACATTAAATTGATGTAATTGATGTTCGTAATGCGATATATGCCAACTATTCCATTGTATGCTACTTTTTTGTATAGAAGCCGACATCCGATTACCGTATAGCGGTTAATACATGTTTCGTTGAATTGTTTCGCTAAACATCCACATTGCTTTTGATGTCAGCGTTCATTGATTTTCTCTCTGTGTAAACACATATCAAGTCAATTTAGAATGCATGGCTTTCACAGCATTTATTTGTCGATTTTTAAACATACATGTTTTTCTGATATTGATTATGTATCTACTCGTCACCTGTTGTCCTATTTTCGCTTTACATTAGTAGATCCATTTAAAATGCCTGAAAAATATTATAAATGTTGGGCTTCATGTTTTTAATATTCGAACTACTGCCCAGTGTTTGTCGCAATCCACTAATAAAGAAACATTTTAAGTAAACGTATGTACATAGCACTAAATACTTCAACAAAAATTAACTACGACCGAGAAATATTGTAATATTCCTCAGATTGTCTCAAAGAATAAAGCCATGTTGCTGCCTCCAGCGTTGTAACTAAACGAAATATTCATGAGAACGTCCGTAATTATTCCCAAGGTTTTTCGTATTTACGAAGTTGACCACCGCCTTCAATGTGTAAACATTTTAAAGAATTTAAGTCAACTTCCTTTTCTTGTTGTGTATGGAGTGCATATTTACTTAATAAATTTTTGAAATCAAGGCTGCATAAAATAATTCGAAAAACATAAGTTAAATTTGTCTTACTTTTTACTTATATGCGTGTTGTTCTAGTCATAAATCGTTTCCGAAACATTACATCTCTCGATAGCAATGCAGCTCAATTTGTGCAGACCTCAAACATGTCACTCAATGTATTGCTTTGATACCTGTAA
>JAQIXS010006590.1:0-10450 GCA_034700785.1 Rossiulus vilnensis | reverse complement strand
AATATACCAAGATGGAATATGATGTAATATGCCAATAAATATACTGGAAATACCAAATATCAACAATTGGGACTTTTAGTATATGATGCAATATACCAAGATGGAATATGATGTAATATGCCAATAAATATACTGGAAATACCAAATATCAACAATTGGGACTTTTAGTATATGATGCAATATACCAAGATGGAATATGATGTAATATGCCAATAAATATACTGGAAATACCAAATATCAACAATTGGGACTTTTTGAATATGATGTGATACATCAATAAATACACTAGAAATACCAAATATCATCAATTGTGACTTTTAGTGTGTATCGATTCATATACTATAAATGCCAGAAATATCATCAATTGGGACTTTCGGAATATGATGTAATATGCCAATAAATATACTAGAAATACCCCAGAAATATCACGAATTGGGACTTTTTAAACATGATGTAACACACTAGAAATACCAAATATCATCAATAGGGACTTTTGAAATATGATGTTATACATCAATAAATGTACTAGAAATACCATGAATTAGTACTTTTAGTACATTAAATTATCTAATATTGTGTTGCATAATAAACCAATATATATGCTAGAAATATACCAGAAATAGGCCTATCATGAATTATGACTTTTATCCTTAAATGTAATATATCTGAAATTGTATTGCATAATATATCAATACTAGAAATATATCGGACATATCATGAATTGGGAGTTTTAGTATATTATGTGATATATCTGAAATTATATTGCATAATATGTCAATACTTTAAAAATAAATTAACTAGAAATGCATGTACATGTATATGCTGGAAATACCATGAATTTAGACTTAGTTCATTATGCGATATATCTGAAATTATATTGCACGCAATATATTTTTAAACTATTACATAGTTTCTATACAATAGTATTATGTAGTTTTCTAACTATTATATAATATTTTAACATATTAGTGCTACCCAGCAAATAAACGAAAACTTATTTTAACATTACGTGACTTCCAACAGGTCATTATATAATCTCGTAATGAAAAAAATATTAATCACATGACATTTTCCAGTCTGTTGAAAGCAGCTCTGTGGAACTCTTGGGATTTCATAGGGATTAAGTGAACACGTTTACCGCAATATAAACGAATATTCGTGTCAGAATTCAGGGGTTGTAAACATTCAAAATGTCAGCAGTTAGAAGTTGGTCAACTCATCAGCTTGTTTCAAGTTAAAATATTTATATTTATACTCGGACACAGATGTCCAAGTATGAACAATTTATAGTATGTTTCCTTATATCTAGGACACATATGGTTTAATATATATTTTTAATATTTTTTTCTTATGGTATCCAGCATACGTTGTATGAAAACATTGCGTATTTTTTTATAGCTGTGTTCTTCGTACAAGAAATTGTTATGAGTACCGGTGCATTTCATTTTTAATTGACAAGCCTGTCTAAACTTTTTTCAATATTGTTTTATGCCGAAACAATTATTAATACATGGGAATAACAGTGCGATGAGGGGAGGAGCCACTTTCACGTTTCTCAATATCAATTGCCATTTGTCTTTTCGACTGCATTACGATGCACATGGTTTCTAGATTTTAATAAATAATATCACACACATTAAATATTTAAGGTTTTTGTAACTTCGTACGCAGCACGCATTATTACTTATGGTGAAATAAGCCAAGTCTGGCTCATTTATAAGGTAGGGTAAGACACGGTTTACAAAAACAAAAATGCATGCATTTTTAACACACAAAAAAAGTTCATGTGGCTTAAATGTTAAATATTATGTGTATACAATTTTCATAAATTTTGTTATTCTTAAGTAGAGCAAATGTAATTTTTAAAGAATTTGCAGACATATAGGTTTCATTAATTTATTATAAAACTTAATTCATTAAATGCATTTCTAGGATATGTAAACATGTACCTAAATGAGTAATGTTATACGTTTTTCATTATATAATTATAATTTATTTTTAGAAATTGTTCTGTAATATGAAATATTTAATTAATTTATTTTAGAAGTTAATATATCGAGTGTATTTTTATGTTGAGAAAACAGTACATCCTGTTTTTAAAAAAATGTGATACATTAGATGTGTAATGCCCTCAAAAGTTTGTAAATTTTGGAAGCGCATATATAATTATTTTTATAACATGTTCTGTATTACAGACTCTTGTATGTCATTTATTCATTTTAAAAGTTACTTTATTGAGTTTATTTTTGAACGTAAGAAAATTGTCCATTTTGTTTTTAAAAAAATGTAAAATATTAGATGTATAATGTCCTAATAGGTTTTTAAATTTTTAGAAGCGTATATATATAATTTATTTTAATAACATTTTTTTCTGATATAAAATATGTCACTTAGAAATTGTCATTTATTTATGTTAACTATTTAATTATGTTAATTATGTTAAGTCATTTATTAATGTTAAAAGTTAATTTATTAAGTTTATTTTTAACGGTTTAACGTAAAAATAGTATATTTTGTTTTTTTAAAGAAATATTAAATATTAGATGTGTAAATATTTTAAAAAGCGAGTATATATTTTTAAGAGAATGTACTGTAACATAGAATGTTTTGTTCATTTATTTTAACGCTTACTTTATTGAACATATTTTTAGGATGAGTAAATAGTACATTCAATTCAACTCAGTACCTTACTAGCAGCAAGTGGCATGCCATGTGGTACATAATGTTTAAAAGCTGTGAAATATCACATGTATAATTTTCTTAAATGTCGTTTTTATATTCTTGAAAGCGTTTTTGGGAGGTTTCATTGATTTATTTCATCACAACGAAACAATGTATTTAATGAATTTATGCAATGAATATTCCAAAGTGATTTCTATTTAGCATCAAGCTACATGTAGTTGCATCATTGTCGACACTATTTAAATTATAATAATGGATTTCCTTTTATAGGATTATACAGTGTACAGTACACACAGTTTATACTTTCTTCTAATTGACACCATCGTTTGCGCTTGATTCACAGATTTGCTGAGTCTATACCACGATTTCCTGAATGCTAATATATTAGTGCAAATGGACTATCATGCGAAATATCCCTTGAGCTAAACAGGCAATTTAGCATTGGATATACAGATGCACTCACAGTCCACACTTCTGATGGTAAAAATATTAATTTTCTATTTTATGGCTTGATGCCTTAAGCTGGATATCAAACATACGATATGGTATGCAGTCTAAGGACTGAATACAAGTCTGTGTTTACATTTACACAAATACAGTAGTTGATCAGGCGAATTGCTAGCATTGTTCAAGAGCACTTAGGCGGCATAAAAACAACGATTTTCCTGATAATTAATTTTTACGTTGAAGTACATCAGTACGTTTATGTACAGTTATAAATGCACTTACTGTCAAGCTGGAACATTATTAGAAAATTAAACGTTTTTCATTAAAAGCGAAATCTTAATCTCACACACAAAAAAACAGTCTTTATATAAAACCAATTTTACTTTTTTATTATTACTTTATTATTTTATTGTGACTGTCCTTTTGCATCGATTTCCTATTCATATTAAATCCAAAAGTAATCACGACGGCACCATTACCGGTTATTAAAAACGTAATCAAGTTCGTTATTTTAATAATACATTTACGTTGCTAAGCACCTGAAAAACCCGGAGTGCAAAACTAACCGACGACGAAAGCTATTGTCAAAACGTTGCCCGATATAAGAAGTACAATAGAGCAAAAAATTCCAGCTCGGACTCAAGAAAATTTAATCACAAAGAAGACATTTTGCGAAAACTGTCCCAAATTCCATGTATTTCGGAATGAAAATATAGGAGTTTAAATTAAATATATTTAAAAATTATTTCTTTCAATTTATTAGATTTTAAACTGGAGTTGTTGATGTAAATTTCATTTTTAAGTCTTATGTTTGATTACAAAATCTAGTATAATTATAAATAGGCACCTGATTTATAATTAATAAAACTACAATGTTAAAGCAGTTAAGAGGTTAATTAAAAACATATGTAATACATTAAGAAAATGAATTAAACTTAACAGAAAATGCATAAATTATTTGCAAAGAATTAAAGAAAATTGAAGGTATTGCCTCATTATGTGATGGTATGTTGGTCATAATGTAATGCTAGTCTTGCTTAAATTTGAAATTTATTATATTTGCTTTAATTCGTTACAAATAAATTACACTTTGAAGCATATTTAATTGCATTTTTTTCTAAAAAATCTATCAGTGTTTCCAATATTTTGTGACGTAATATATGTTATTGTGGTTAATATCTGTAATTTTAGGTTGTTGCTTATAAGTGGATCAATAGCAAACAACCTTATAACAGGTAGTTTGTATTTCTTAGTTTTCTTTTACTACTTTCAGTATGTAACGTTTATGGTTTGCTTGGATATTGTACCATTTTAAACGAGCAACGGTACTGATGCACTGAATATTGACCCTGAATTCCAGGATAATCCAATTTTAGTTTCAGTTTCAAAAAAGCAAGAAATCATCAAAGTAAACACCGAAACGACATTCCCTTGAGAAATATTTTCATGATTTTAAATGGCAATGACCATAGCAGCTCTGCGGGGGTTGCTTTTCAAATATAGTTTTAAATTAATCAGTACTAATTGTCCGGCATGCTCTAGCTCATCTCGGCTCATGATACGCATACTGATGGCATGGACACGCATTATTGTAATTAATAGCCGAAAGTGTGCAGTTCATGGGCGGTTTTGCAGTTCTATTTCACGAAGTTGGGAGTCTAATTGGACGAGGCAAATTACTGTTGCAAAATCACAAGGCGTGTTTTATTAAACCCAGATTGAGATGAAAGACAAATGGCTGTTACGTCGTTATCTTCCCCAGTTTCTCCAGCGCTTTTCCGGGCCTGTTATAAATTGCCCGTATGGTTCAAATCTTATTCGTTATTAATGGTTTTTCTTCCAGAGCCAGACATCAATTGAAGATGCAAGTCCCATCAAGTGCCTGGCCTCAAAAACTGTTTTCCAATTAACAATTCAGGTTAATGATTTTGACAGAAAGTCTGACAAATTCGTGAGAAAATAATTTATAAAGCATTAAGTTTTCATATCGGATTTCCTTCCTAGTTTATCCGAAAAATGAGCTGTACGAAAACAACAAGAAACTGAACAAGTTGATCATAACATAACAGAGATTCCTGCCCTAAGGCAACAGGTGCCAGCCAGCAGCACTGCAAATATAAAGTAAATGTTATAGGGCAATTATTGGCGTAATTATTTTGCTATTAGAACCTAGGAAGTAATATCAGTCAGTGATTCGTAAACCTTTCTTTCAGTTCTTTGGCATGGATACTAAATAGTCTCTTATAGTGATATCAAGTTACAACTACTTCAATTACCGAAGTCATCAAACTGTAGAAAATTGGGAAGATAACAATCGTGAATATATAAGAAATGGATTTTTGTTATAAAATAGAGATGTAGTTATACATGTACTTATAGGTTCGCATGTATTGTGTCTCATACCTGAGTGCAATTACATACAGCATATGATTAAACAAGAAATTAGCAACAAATGGACCTATATGGCAATAGATAATATGTTCATTCATATATCTTCATTTATGGTTTTTACATTCTTAAAACTATATAGCAACTTGCAGTTTATATTGTTTTTATATTGTGATGTATTACATTTTCTAAATTAATGGCCTGGGAAGTAATGTGATTGTCTTTAGTAGAAAATCGAGCATTTTTCATATTTGGTCAAGTATGTAGCCATAAATGGCTTCATCTAAAGTTGCCATGCAGGGCAATGTCAGTATATGGCCATATATATTCTTGTGCTTCACATGGTCAGCTATAGCATATACAACTCCTAATTGGCCAAAAATGGACCTATGTGGCAATATACACTATGTTCATTTACATGTATCTCCATGAATGGTTTTTAAATAATTAAATATGACCATATACATGCATTTCAATATTTTTAATGATATGGTTATATATATCCATGTTCACAGCAAGAAAATAACAGTGTATATTGCAGGTAAAATTGTATTTTTATTGTCTAGTAATAAATTTGTAAAATTGAGAGACTTAGGAGGAATGCGATTGTCCTTAGTAGAAAATTGAGTATTTTGCATATAATGTCAAGTATGTTGTCTACTATGGATTTATCTACGGTTGCTACGTAGGTCGATGTCAATATATATATACTCTTACATGATCATATTTGGCTCTCAGATGTTCAGTTACAGGAAATATAACCCCATATATAGTCATATTAAGCTTTTAACACCCACGCAAATTAAAACTCAAACGTATTTCGTCAGTCCTATACTGTAATTTTATACGCAAAATATGACAGATTTGCATCTTATTTATTCGTCAGTGCCACCCAGCAATTAATCAGTGCATCAGACGTATACGGGTACCGCCATTTTTGATCCGGCAATCAGATATTTATACCGTGAAAGACTGCATTATAAATCTTTTTGAAGAGGTCCAAAGAAACCCAATATCTCTGTGAATGAGATAAAATTGCAAGCAAGGGCTTACACACACCCCCATGCTTGCCTCTGGCAGTAACAAAACTGCACGGAGTCATTTCGTTATACGGCTTTTCATGTTTGTCATCGATGTGAGTTACAGATAAAGTGGGGGAAAAATGGGAAAATACAGCATGGGTAAATACCGCGAAATGCAACGTCAATTTTTGAATGCTTTCAGCACTGACGTTTTGAAAAATTTAAAATATCCATTAATGTCGTTTTCGGTTTCTGCTCCGAACTCGTGGCACTTGAAGATGTCGATACGTCAACAAGCGTTAAGGAAATGCTAACGAATGTAAAAACACTCAGTATTTACTGGCATAGAAGTGGATTAAATTCTTACACTTTGCATTTTTGAGAAATTACAGTTCGAAATACCATTGACATTCTGCTGAGGGTCAAGTAGATGAACAAAAGACTGAAAGCTCGTGTCTGCAAATAAAATTTACTATACGTTTTCATACCTCATACGGAATCTTGAATTAAAGAGAAAATGCCAGAGACTTTGTAGGAAATCGATATTTCAAAAAAGCTCAATTCAAACCGATGGGTTCACATACCTCCAGTTTAATATGAACTCTGTAGAAAATATTACCATGTTTACATGATAAGAATTAATGTTTCTTCAGATGTCTAAATAGTAGAAAATGTACTAAAACATTAGTATATAGGAAATTTTAAGAAAAACTCAAGTATCATCAGCAATTGCTTGTTTTTATTAAAATTGTAAAATTGCTTTTAAAAAGTGTAATGTTTTCAACTCACACACTATAAATACGTTAATAAAGGAGATTTCAAGAAAACAATTTAAATATCAAAATAAATTGTTTGCTTTTTTAAAAATTGTAAAAATTCGTTGAAGTAGTGAAATTACTCTAACTCGCAAACTAATAATACCTTTAATTTAACAACCCAATGAATAATCCTTAGATTAAAAGGGTTTTCATTCCTAATCTTTAGAATTCAAAACATACCAATATAACACATACAAGAAAACTTAAATTACATAAACAATTACAAAAAAAACAGTAAGTTGATTATCATGTGCTTAAACGTAAGTTCGTATTTATTCGTTTACATTAAAATTGTGATATTGATTTAAATTGTGAAATGGATTCAAGATTTTCATACTAAACATTCTTTAGTTTAACACCACCACCAAGTGAGGCTTAGATTATAAGGGTTTTCGTTCCTAATCTTTAGTATTGAAAATATCTAAATATACAAAATACATGAAAACGTAAATTAAATAAAAAAATACAAGAAAATCAGTAAGTTAATCTATCATTTGTTCGTTTACATAAAACATTATGATATACAATCAAATAGCTAAATAGATTCAGATTTTGATACATACTAAAAATCCTTTCATTAAACACCGTAAACTAGTTAGTCTCAGATGAAAGGTTTATCTTCTCTAATTTTCGTGATTTTCGTAATTTTCGTAATTTCGTGAAAAATTAGACAAATCTAATTTTTGTATTTACGAAATCTTAATTGAATTCGGGTTAATTCAACTTTAATGTCCTAATAATAGCTTATACACTAAAACAAATTAAAGTTATACACACCAAACGGTTGTTTTGGTTTCGAAATGTGGGCTTGTTCCTATCATCAAAATGAAAGTATTTGAATGCTTTATATAGATTAAAGTGCACGTACATGGCCCAAACAGCCAGGATTACTCAGCTCATAATGCATAATATCGCATTTTTAAGTGTGCTTGTCGATGCTAAGTATTTTTAAAGATGTATTGTCTGAGTGTGGGTGTTCAAGTGATCGAATTGCATACTCAAGAGGTTTGTTTGTACCTCGCTTATTTTCGTTACTTAAACAGTTCATGCCGAGAGACACCTGACAATACGTTTCGAAAATGTTTCTGCAGTACATACAGGTAAACAATGTTTAAGAACTGAATAATAAATTTTGGACACATCCAAAAGCGTGCTTAAAATCCAGATGAAAATTGCAAAAGACCCTAGACGATAAAAGTGTACTCAGTCACCTTATTGATTATTAGCGAGGGATAATTAATAGTTGGCTTGCTTCCACTATCAACTTGGCATTAAATAAAGCGTAATGAAATACATGCACTTTAATGCTATTATTTGGACACGAATGAAAAGCACGAAATAAAATTCGTGGCAATAATATATGCGAGGCCAGTGTGCATTTAAGCGCTGAATAAAATATCATCAAGAAGACCACTAGTTGCAGGTCTCCAGTTCAACTATTGATTAGTTGTGTTCTTTTTTAAAATATTAAAACGTACCTTAGGTTGATCGATAAAGTGTTTCTCGTTTTCCCCATGCACGCTAGCCACCATTTTTACAATTAACGAATTTGTGTTTGTTGGTTTGGAAACTGTCAATATTTATTGTATTCTCAAATTAAACTCAATGATGCGAAGTAATATTTGTCCACTTACAACCGGTGGAAGCACTGCCTGGAGAATTGCAGATTGCATACTATACAAGATGGATTTGTATTTATTTACGTCGTTGGCTAAATATTAAGTTGCGTAAATTCAATGTCGAAAATAATAAGCGAAATATAATTCTTATAAACTAAAAGTTTGACTTTAAAAATACTGATTTTGAGTTTTTGTACACAATGACACTCGCATGATGCCCAATGCGATGGCTTATTATGAAACAATTTTAAGAAAAGCTTCAAACTTACTTTTCATTTATATTATTCACATATACTTAGTATAAGTGACATAATAAATATATTGTTTCGCATTGGAGAAAAAAAGTAATGCTAAATTTTACATAATCAAAATTAGAAACGTTTTTTAACATTTTTAAATATTCGTCATTATATAAAATTGCATTTTACATTGTAAGAAGACCGATAAGAACGGAAATATAATTCTTATAAGCTACAATTTAACTGTAAAAACAATGATTTTGAGTTTTTATACAAAATTACAATCACATGATGTCTAGTAAAATAGCTAATTGGGATACAATTTCAAGACAAATAGATACAACCTTACTTATGACTTAATTTTTTTAAATACTATTCACATATACTAGGTATATGTAAATGTGACATAACATATACATATCTATTGTTACGCATGTGAAAAAACAACAAATGCTAAATTTCATGTACATGTACTCAGGCATTTTTAAAATGTCTTCTAATATTTACTAATTTTCCTCAATTTATATTATCCATTACATGATTGATTTAACTCTTATTGATAACTTTTCAAGCGTGAAATTGCATAATATAACACATGTTTATCTCCAACGCAGAACAATATGCTAATCCGAATAAATTTACATGTTATAAAATCTAACTAAAATCTATATTAGAACATAAATATAATTTATTTTAAAAGATTACCTTCTGCAATTTAATTGTTGGCCACATATATCAGGTATACAGATGATGTGTCCAAACAAATATTAAGTTTCATATAAATAATTTACAAAATCTTATTACGAAGATGTTAATCTAGTATGAAAAAAAATCTTAATTAATTAACTATAAAAATATTAGTTTGCATTAAAAAATTAGATTTTTACTTATAGATCAACCTGTGTAATTATCTATGCCATTTTTGTATTTTTTAAAAAATAACAAGCGATTAAACACTTATGCAAACAGTACACGGTGGATTAAAAATAAATATAATCACATCACAAAAATGTATCTCCAACTTAAATAATAGTTATTCTATTAAGACATTTAACAATAAAAACCCAAGCCACGTGTATATTCGCATAAAAACATTCTTTTAGGTGCCACAAAATACCATCTAAATCTTAAATACCTTTTCATTCAGACTTCCATTTTATGAATAACTCGGGATATACTGCAGAAATCCATCGTCTTAAATCGCGAAAATCTATCCATTAAACTTCCATTTTTAT
>JAQIXS010006589.1:0-10451 GCA_034700785.1 Rossiulus vilnensis | reverse complement strand
GGGGGGATTAGGGGGGAGGAGGTCATCACATTTTGATACATATTTATAAAATTGGACAAGTGGATGACTTTTCGAGTCGGTGGGTCAAGAGTCTTGCCAAAAAAAAAAAGGTTAGCAAAGTAGTATTGACGTCAATAATTCTGCCATTCCTTCTTTAACCAGCGGTTGGTGGTTTCGAAAACGTTGTCAAAATGCATTATGCCAACAGTTATTGCCTGCAGGAATTTCGTCAGAATATTTATTATGATGCAGTTATTGACACTAATAATTATTGGCTCGTGAGACAGTATTTGACAACAGTACTGACCTTCAGTAACCAGGGGCTACTGGTAACAACACTGCGTATTCTAAACAGATATTGGTAACTACTGATTGTATTGACACCAATAAAGCTGTCAGACATGTCAACCAGTGGCTGTTGACACCCACCAAGAAATGTTGTCAGACAACAAGTAGCTATTGACACAAAGAATATTGTCAGACATTCAATTCAATTCAAATCAGTACACTACTGTCTGCAAAGATTTGCCATGTGGTGAGGGGGAGAGATGTGATCCATCAACTCATGACAGCAGAGATGCAATGACAAGTAGATATTGACACCAATAATGTTTCAAACATGTGTTGAATCTGACATGTCTTGACAAATGGTTGTTGTTACAAAATGACATAGCTATTGACAACAAGAATGTTGCCATAGAAGTATTAACAAGTGGCTAGTGTCACCAAGAATGTTTAAACGTGTGTTGACTTTGGCATGTCTTGATAAATGGTTGTTGTCACCATAGATGTTGACAGACAACAAATAGCCATTGACACTGAGAATGTAGTCAGACATGGTAATGACAAGTGGCTATTGGCACCAAGGATGTTGTCAGACATGTATTGAATTGCTTCTGACATGTCTTGACAACTAGCTATGGGCACCCAAGAATGTTGCTACAGAAGTATTATCAATAACAAGGGGTTAGTGACACCAATAATGTTTTAAACATGTATTGACTCTGACATGTCTTGACAAATGGTTGGCGTCACCATAGATGTTGACAGACAACAAAAGGCCACTGAGTCAAGAGCCATTGACACCAAATATTTTGTCAGACATGCATTGACAAATGGCTGTTGACACCAAGACTGTGACATTGATGATGTTGTGAATGGCAATAGTCACCAAGAATCTTTTTGTAAGTCTTAAAACTTATTCGGTGTCATGTGATTCCATGGATCCACCGATCCACTCTTAAGTAGTTTACGAAGTAAAAGCCACCTGCTTACAGGTTGCTCCAGGCACAAACTCGCCAACCTTCCCACCCATATTCCACGGCACCATACCGGAAGTTGCTCCAGCGAAACAACCCCCCCCCCAACACCCCACCCTTCTCCCCGTCCCTTATTCGCCCTCGTTGTTGTTTGTTGTTGTTGTTGTTGTTTTTATTGTTGTGGTTTTCTGTTCTTCTCTCAACCTTTTCACATGTCTTCTCTCCTTCTTTTAATATTTCTTTTCTAGTTTTCAAATGTTTCTCATCACGATTTTGGGGTCGTCCATTTTTTTCTCACGCCCCTCCCCCACGCCCTCTTTTCCTAATTTCGCAGGCCTAAGGGGGATAGAGTTTAGGGGGAGGAACCGAGAGGGCTTTACCTGCATGGCCGAAAATCTCTTTTGAAACCTCTTTTGTACGGCCATCAACTATTTTCTGTTATCTTCCTGGCATCGTGAAGGCGTTCTTGTAAATGGTATTAACTTAGGGGAAAAGTTGAAATTAAGGAATGTTCCCTTACAGTCATCCCTCTCTGTGTTTCGGTTTAATGACTTTTGATGAGGTTTCACTGACTTTTCAGCAATCGATGGACGTTTTAATGGAATAACGAAACAAGTGTTTGACTTGAGAATCTAATGTGCTGTGTGTTTTATCGTTTTTTTTAAAAAAAAATATTTTTAATCCTTTTGTTTGTAGACAATTAAAAACGTTTTCTTAAATTAACAAACTTTGTTTAATGTGCGTTTCAAACACCAAGTGCTGAGTCATTAAAAATGCGATGAAAAAACTAAGGTCGTGTTATATTTTTTCTGATTTACAAAAGATACATGTAGGCCTATAATGTAATCACAAAAACAGTAAACTTTGCTGATATTTAATAACAACATGAATACGAAATGCTGATATGCCATCATAACGTCAGTGAATTGAGCTGGAATGTCATCACAAACTCAAGTTATGCCGATGTGTCATCACAGATTCAACAAACTGTACAGGTATTGTATCTAAACTTAAGGAATTGAGCTGACATCTAAACACATAATCAACAAAGTAAGCTGACACAGGGAGAAGGGGGTCAGGGATGAAACCCCCTCCATTCAGGTGGGGCTATCACAAAGTCAACAAACTTAAGAAGATATGTCATCATAAAGTAAACAGAACAAGCTGAAAAGTCAACATAGTCAACAAACCTATTTGATATGTCATCACAAAGGTTACAAGTTATGTACACAGTATGTCATCATAAATCACCAAATTGTGCTAAAATATTACCACAAAGTCAACAAACATGGCAGATAAATCGTCACAAAGTCACAATTGCTCACACGCTATGCTGGTATGTCATCATACATGTAAAGGCAACAGAAGAAGCTAAGAAGTCACCATAGTCATCGCAACGTTTACAAACCGTGTAAGTATGTCATCATAAGTCACCAAATTGTGCTAAAATGTGTCAAAAAGTCACCAAAAATTGTGCTAAAATGTCGTCATAAAGTCAACAAGCATAACAGATGTCGTTACAATGTCAAAGTTACTCACAAACTATGCTGATATGTCATCATAACGTCAACAGAATATGCTGTTTAGTAATCAAAAACAAATTGATTTCATATGGCATCACAACGTCCACAAACTGTCCAGATAAGCTATAAGTTAGCAAATACAACTGAAATATCATCACATGCTTAACAAACCAAGATGATATGTGATCATTAAGTTAACAGACATAACTGAGGTTTCATCCTAAACTCAGCCACCAGGTTATTCCAATCTCAGTAGTGATTCTTAGTGATGTAATCACAAAGCACTTCACAAATTTAACGAACTAACCGGATATGTTATCACAAACGATTAAAATTACGAACTAGTTTACTTTTTTGCCATGTGTTTGCTTTGTGATTTACATCCTTCATCGTGGATGCTTTCTGACGGTGGCGCCACCTGTGAGCGCCGTAGAGATAGGGGTACATCATACATCGTTATTTTCAAGGGTTTTAGGTAAGGAATTAGCCCAAACCCAAATGTTTATGCACTCTCATCCTGGCCCAGGGGAAAATGCTCAAAAAAGGGTGACTCAGTGCTCATGGCGAAATCCTTTTATTGCAATTTTTTTTGGGTGAAATTTACCTCGATTGTGCTCTGATATAAAAAAAAAATTATTACGAAATTCTCCCGACGGAAACGATTTTTATTTCTTGGAAAACAGGGTGTCTACAGGTAATAAGAGTCCTTGAACATTTTCGATGTAAAGTTCTAATGGAAAGTGTGGGAAAACTTAATTATCACTAAGTGATTTGTGTGGCTTTCGCTTATTAATTGAACATTTCAGGGAAAATGAGGTATTTCTAAAAATAATTGATTGTCCGGATTTTATTGTTATTAATTTCCAATTATAAAAAATTGTATAATTATATTCTTATTGTTATGCTAGAAAAGTTATTGATTTTACAATTACACTGTGCATCACCAAATCTCCCTGACATTCTATCATAGGAAATATTTTAAACTTACCAAACGTCTGTATTTATTAATTCTAAAATAAATTGTGTGTTATTTGTATATTACGTTTTTACTGTGATAAATTAATCGATGATAACATTGCATAAAATGTCTTGAAACGTTATTTGCTAAAAAGATTAATTTTTAAGCCCTTGTAAATCACTTAAAGGTCATTTATTTTTTATTACTAAATCCTGTAGACATTTTGGTCTATCGAGGTTTATAAATTACCAAACGCAGTTTGTGGAATAATTTAGGGTCGAATTATTAAAAAAAAAGCTCATGTATCCATTTCCAAAGCGAATGATGAGAAAGATAAAATAGAATGATGAAATAAAAAATCAAACGTAAAATTGATAATTTCGATTAAATTGTATTAAAACGCCATAATCACTGCAGACAATTTTATGTCATTGAAATATAAATCACTGATTTAATGAACTTTTGATTTATGATCCTTATTTTTATTTTTGTGTTTGACTTTAGAGTGACTTCGAGAAGAATTAAAATTTTGGCGTTAACACTAGAAATGCCAGCTTTTTTTTTACATTCCTTAGAAATTATGAACTAAACTTTTTCGCAAAAAAAAATTAAATTAAAAAAAAACCGCATTGACACCTGACCTATTAAAAGCCTGAAGGGCTGCAAAAAAATACTGACATTTCGTGAAATTTCCATTCTTGACGTGCACCCCCGAGGAAGGGGTATCATGGCGTGGCCCTGACCAAAATAGTTTACCAAATATTTCCTTCCATAAAAAAATTCTATAAAAAGGGTTGAGTGGTCCACTTGTGGGAGTCCAAAAACTGTTGGCGTTTCATCGTAGTAGCAATATCTCCATTGTGTGTTTCTGGCTCGTTGCTCAAGCTTGACCAAATGAAGACCGTAACAGAGCCACCCCCTCGCCCCTCAATAACTGCCCAAAATTCTTGCATAGGGTCACTCAACTTCACCGTACCGAATCGGTTTTTTTTTCCTTTCTGTTTACTGTAACTCCCTCTGTCCACGTCTCTCTGGAAGGCCAAAAAAAAAAAGACAATGCAAAAATTGTTGATGCTTGCTCTATGAATAATAGCCAAAGCAGAACGATTTTTTGGGAACCGCCCACCCCCTAAACCAAACACTCCAGTCACACGCTCCAGCCTAAACGGGCCATTTCCTCAATGTCCCGGACACCTCAAGATTGACATGCATTCAATGGGCACGTCATAGTCACGTGTACCAACTTTGAAAATGGCAATTTTAAATTTTTTTAAAGTTTTATTTTATTTTTTTGGAACTGACTGGAACCATTAGGAAATGTCCTTGAATTGTTTGAAACCATGAGTGTGTAACGTTTGGAACCTTAACGAAACTGTTTAGTAACGTATGGAAATCGTAAAATGTTTGGAACCTTCAGGGAATATTTCAATTCAACTCAGTTCCCTACTGTCAGCAAATGCAAATATATGCCGTGTGGTGTAATCCATCAACCCTTGTTATTTTCTGTATTCATGTTTATTTATTTTGAAAATAATCTTGAACGTTTTTAACCTACATGGGAAACTTGCTTGAAACATTTCGACGTTCAGAAAATGTGTTGAAACGTTTGGAACTTTCAGACAATTTATTTGAAATCTTTGGAACCATAAGGAGGTTTCTATGAAATGTTGGAAAAGTTCAAAGAATTTTTTTTGCAACGTTTGAAACCTCAAAATGTTTTCCTCGAAACGTTTGAAACCTTAAAGCCAAGTAATATAGAAATGCTTGGAATATTTCTAAAATCTTGAAATGTTTAAAGGTTACAGTATATTTCTCTGAAATGTTGGGCCTTCAAGAAATTTCCATGCAACATTGAAATTTAGGACAATTTTCTTGCAACGTCCAGAATCATTACAATCTAAGGGAATTTTCCCTCGGAAACATTTGGAACTTGACAATGATTGTCAGGTAACTTTTCTGAAGTGAAATCTTTCAGAAATCTTATAATGAGTGCAATCTTCTGAAAATCTGGAATTTTTACTTGAGACAATTATGTTTTATGTTAAACATTTGGAAATTTTTGGACTTTCAGGAAATTTCCTTTACGCATTTCAGAAAACTTTTAGACAATTTTATTGAAACGTCCGAAACAATCTCGTAATATTATTAAAATGCTTGAAACCTTCTAAGAATGTTCTTGAAAAATGGGAAAACGTCAGGGAATTTCATTTAAACTTTCAGAACTTCAAGAGGAATTCCATGAATTTGTTGGTATTCTTCTAGAGGCTAACTTGTAAAATTTTAGCCTGAAAATAATTTGTGTGGCACATTTGTACCCCGAGGGTATTTTTCTGTAAAGATCTTAAACCTTTAGGAAGTTTATTTAAACGCTTGAATCCTACAGGGAATTTTCTTCAAAAGTTTAGAAATTTCAGAAACATTTCCTTCAAACTTTTGATGAGTCGTTAGGTGATTCCCTGAAATGATTTGAAAGCTTCAAAGAATTACGTCATGACGTTGGGAATCTTAAGGGATTTCCCTTTAGCATTGAAACATTTTGGGACCTATCCTCGACAGGATTTTGGTGAAATTTCAGGGTTGCTATTGATTCGAGGGTGGACCCATTATTATTGGTTAAATGCATATTTTAAACTGGGACAAAGCTTTAGCTCTTCGAAAGGGTACAACATAGTTGTATTCCTACGTTTCGTAAATCACACGTCTGTATGCCTCCCTGTTTTACAATACCGTCAAATTTTTTATTGTGTCATTCATATTGCGCAACTTGTACATATTTTCGCTCTTTGTAATTATGATCGTTGAGAGCAGAAAGCACAAAGACATGGTGAAAAATCCACGAAAAATTATGGTGAAAAGCCTGTGAATTTCCTCCAGGTAAACGCAGGCAGGTGAAGCCGCATCCAGTTATTAGTATTATTATCATTTATTTCTTCTTCGTTCGGCCCCTGATGCTCTTTTCAAAAATAAAATTTTACTGAAATGAAAAAAATAAAAAAAAAACATAACACGAGAATGGAGGCAAGATCTGCATTGTCCCATATTGTTCAATTTGAGCATTTAATCAAAAAAGTGAAACAGAAACGAGGGGATTTCAATGGATGGATGGTTTGCTCTCGGAGTGTTTTCCCCAGTTGTGTCCATTATTTGAAAGCATGTGTCCATTTTCTGAAAAATTTCCCATAGCACACGAACAATAAACCCTGAACTCAAAAGCCGCCGTATGAAGCTTTTGCATTTTCGTCAATTTAATTGAATCTGAAAAATTCGCATTTAAAGTTTTTTGGACAATGAGAGCAATGGGACAGATCATGTGGTAGTTGGAGATGGATTATGGCGGAATAAGGAGTGTAATTTGGAGGGTGGGATGTTGGTGATGGAAGTAGAAGACCGGTGGGAGAGGAAAAGAGGATGCAGGATAGGAGATGGGATACATGGAACTCTGGAAGAACAGAAGATGAGGTACATGGAACTCTGGAAGAACAGGAAAAGGAAAATATAAGCTGGAGAGTAAGGATGTACTAAGGTTGAGACTGAAAGGATAAGTAATCACAGGATGTAGGAGGTGAAAAGTGCCTAAAACGTACAGGAAGTTAAGAAAGAAGGGAAAGAAGAGTGGAAGAGTTAAAAAAGACAGGAGGGATAAAGTAAACAAACAGTGTGAGGAATATTCATTTGAAATAGTGAGAGGTGGAGGGGAAAAGGAGAGGGATACCCAAGGAGTGAGAATCAAAGGTAGGATAGGTATGGAATTACAGAGACAGGAAGTGTAGGGTAAGGAAAAGAGGAGAAGCAGGATGAGTAAACAAATAGTGGTGGCTGGCAGAATAAACAGTGAATGAGAGTGAGCTCTGCAAGTGAGATGGAGGACATGACAGGAAAGGGAAGAAGAAGGGAAGGCACTCATGAGGATCTCTAGAAGTGGATCAGGACATTTTTAAGGACTCCTGAAGTCCTCTAGAAGTGGATCAGGACATCTTGATGGACTCCTGAAGTCCTCTAGAAGTGGATCAGGACATTTTGATGGACTCCTGAAGATCTCTAGAAGTGGATCAGGACATCTTGATGGTTGGGATGAAAATGATGTAAAGGGATTATGTACGGTGATATAATGTTGGTGTGATACTCAGTATCTGTTATAAGCAATGCTTGTCAAAGCTGATATAGATGACAGAGTTTAAGGAAATAGACTCATATAAGAAATAAGCTGAAAAGAAGTAAAATATCAAGTAACTAAGATGGTGTTATCAAAAAAATCGACTTCATATCCCTTATTGCAATCTATTATATGAATAGGGTAAACACCCACACCTACCTTGCCCTATCCAGTTCTATGTTGCACAGTTAGTCCAGGTGATGTTTCTTAATTTATTTGGACATACAAGGACGTCATTTTGAACAGAGAAAAAGACCAAAAAACAGATGTCATGATGTCATTAAAACGTGCCATCCTATGTACATATGAAATACGTCAGATTTGAATCTTAAAACAATGCTCGAATTCCACATAACCTGGCGTCAAAATTTAATATAAATGAGCATTCAAGCATTCAATTGTTCATTTTTTAATGAATAGATCATCAGCAAGATTATTTTTTCCCCCAATGACAACATCATTTGACGGCATTATTGCCAACAGGTTGTCTTTATGTGACGTTTCTTCAAACAATTCATTTTATTGGAAAAGAATGACCACTAAGCAACGCTTGTTCATGAAACAAGATGACCTCCATTCACAAAAACGACTAAGACGTCATATTAAGTATTATATAGTGAATAAATCCACCTGATCTGTGAGGAGCATTGCTTTGAAACTTGCCAGATCAAACAAAGGATTGTCCACCACCATGTAAGGTGAATGATTCTCTCTGAATCTGAATTTTACTGAAATGATGTAGTGATTCCTCTAATCAAATGGTCTTACTGCTGGTCTAAATATATATTATCTGATTGAACTAACAGTTAATTTCAAACCACACATAGGTGTTTTTGTGGTTTTTGAATGTATTAATTCTTCAATTAACAATCAACAATTGGCTTATTTTTGGTTGTTTGATACCAGTCACGTGAATGGGTGGATGGTGGCCACGCCCCTCGACACACAAACGCGTCTACCTTGGCGTGGCCAGGATGAGTGGGTCGTTTTCGTCATTGTTACATGCACCTTTTCGGCTGTGACATGAAACGTTTCGCCATTTTCTACCATTTCTCTGCTTTATTTTCCTTCCATTTTTCCGTGAAAATGTTTTCATTATGAATCGTCATTGTGCTCTCGTTTTAAGGACCCAGTGCTTGCTATTGATGCAGGAATGCTCGTGTTTTTTTGTTGCCTTACCTGCAAATAATTGTTCGTTATTTTCTTTTGAGATTCAAAGAGCGTGTAGCCCTAATTTTTACTTCGGTAATGGTGACAATGCAAAACCCATTCTCTGCTAGCCTACGTAACCTCACATTGTAACTTATCCATCCACTCCTCCTCCTCCTCCTCCTTCAATTTTTTTTATATTTCGCTTTTAATTTTTCTAAAAAAGCACATCTATTTTGTGACAAAATATTTTTCCTGACAAATAAGCAAACAGAATAGGCATGCCTCCTGGATTTTTTTTTACCATTGCACAAAAGGATAAAGCCCATACATGCGTGCAAACCAAAACGCATCGAACAATGGGTTTGTCCAAGGTTGACTGACGTAGCCTTTTTTTTTTCAAAAAAAAATGTTTTTTTGTAAGAAACGTTACTCAGTTTGGTAAGTTAGTTTCGCTACTGTCAGAAGTTTGTTAATGTTAACTAGATGCACCTTGCTGGTATACGTTTTTAAATGCAATCTGTGGTCAAACCTGGCGTTTTTAGTGGTCAGTTGGTAGGGTTGTCTCGTTTCATTCGAAAGGGTCTGAATTTTTGAAAAAATCTGTATTTTTAAACTACCTGGCTATCTGAAAGGTGTTTAGAGCTATTGCAGTTTTATTCTGATTGGAGCTGTGTTGTTTTCGTGCCTCTTTCTTTCTGCTCTGTCTGAAGTAGTTTCCGGTTTTGGTTCTCAGAGATGGCCGACATGGTCACGTGACGTCACACGAATGATATCAGCGACTTCCTGTGAATTTTATGAATGCTAGGTTCGAGTGGTATCTTTGAATAAAATTATCACATGACTAATAATTTGTAATTTCCCCCCCTTAAAATTAAGCTTTTCCCCCTCAGATTATCACTATTTAACGTTTTAATCTTAAAATGTTAAATTTAAAGGGAAATAAACGTTATTTTTAATTTATTAAATTTTACGATAACCAATAACTTCGTTAGCAATAAATTTAACTTATTTGATTATTGATTGTTATTACCATTTCCCCCTCCATCCCCCAAATGCATAATGTTAACTACATTAACGTCCTTAGATTTTATAGTCCTTGATAAGCAATTAAAATGTTGGCCCTTAGAAACTTTTCAATGACCTAACGTTAGTGTGTGGGTCACTAATTTCTGTAGTTGTTCGATCGTTAAACAATGTGGTAAAATTCAATCCTGATAAAAATAGTTTAATACCCAATGTATTTATCGACTTGAAATACATGTACAGTCGAACCTCGATAACTCAAAGTCCCAGGGGACCCCCAAAAATATTTGACTTATCCGAAGTAAGTCCCATTCCTCTCTACTGTCACTTAAGATGGGTCGACTTGGTTTAAATGGTTTGATATGTGCCATAATACTATAGTT
>JAQIXS010006588.1:0-10453 GCA_034700785.1 Rossiulus vilnensis | reverse complement strand
CTGATGTGGACACTATGTTTGCGAAAACATGTTTCTGGAAACACTCATATGAAAACATTGTTTGTCCAAACATGTTTCTTGAAAAACATGTTTGTAGGTGTGGACGGGGCTTAACAATCAGTGATTGCTGATTTCTTTTTGGTTAATGCACTCATACCTCGCTTTGCGGCCTAGATAGGTTCCTGGAACGTTGGCCGTAAAGCGAGATGCTGAATAACGAAACATGTTTTTACCAACAAACCTACATAAATTGCATAGGATACGTTCCACATCTCATTAGGTGGCCAGGTTTGTGAATCTGATCTGCATTTCCGGTCGTTAAGGATCAGATTTTCATTTGTGAACTCCCACGATCCGATCTTTCGGCAGACCAGATATGCCTGTGGTGAAACTTGGTAAAACCTTGGAGGACATACTTGTATGTAGATATTTCAGGAGCGCCTGAAATACCAAGGTACTAGGTGTGAGTTTATTCTAAATTGAAAAAATCAAACTTTTTCGAAGAAAAACGTTTCGAGAGCCTTGAGAAGGTATTCTTTTGATTTTTTTTCAACGTTTAGAAGCTAATTTACTGGAATTTCTGCACAATTAAATAAGCAGCGTGTGCTTCTATTCCGCATGTTTCATAAATCGTCCGCATGGGAAACTCGGTCTGCATGATTAGGTATGGGCGTTAGTATGATTTCAAAAATCCGCATGGGAGATCATATTTACAACATAATTGAACTGTGCGATTATGCTATGTTGCGTTTCCCACTAGCAGGCATATCTGAACCCAGGTTTAGTCAAGATTTTGTAAGTGGTTAACCAAAACTGTCAAATAATCTGCCCGTGTGTGGCCACCTATTTAAGAGAATTAGAAAATCACTTAAAATTGTTGGCTAGAAATACATAAATTATAAATGTATTTAATTTCAAACCAATATTTCATTACCTAGTTTTAAAGTAGCAAAAATTGTTAAGTAAAAATACTTATAACAAATTTTAAATCGTCTGAAGACACCCATGACAATTGCTGTCGCAGGCCTTAGCTCTCAAATGACAAGTTCACTTTAACCCAATTATCAAGTTTGAGTTGCCCATCCCTATGGGACACTATGTTCAGGTTTACACTATTATAAGGTGTGCAAAAAATGGGTGATCAATGGCGATTCTTGTGATCTACACAATTGAAAGACCCATGCACTTTCACGTGTGTGTTAAAACAAATGTCATGTCTCAGCGGAAACCCTGACTAGTTGGAACCCTGGATTTTCCAAGTTACAACCAGTTTAATCCCGTTTGCAATCACTTTCCTTACACAAACAAATTAAGGAAAACATGCAAACTAATATGTAGTGAAACAAGTTTAAAACCTAAATTTTTGACCTTTTTGAAAGGCTAGTCTACGGCGCATACTTCTTCATTAGAAATTCTAAAAAACATACTCAAACAAAATTCAGACATTCTTAACTCGTATGCATAGCCTATCTGTTTTTTTATACATAAACTTTGAATATTTTTAGTGCTGCCCATCAATACGAAGATCCTTAAAAATTGAATCATCAAATATGATTCATCTTTAAAAATTTAAAACGAAACTGAGGCTAAGAAAGGCTTGACATTTTTGAAAAAAACAGGATGTGGTTATGCGTGCGCGCGTGTGTATATAAATACCCATATGCTTATAAGATTATGATATGAAAAACATCATCTCATTAGTATACTTGTGGTCGGCTCATTCAGCTCGCCATAGCTTTGCTTCACATACGGTGTCTAATTTGAGGTAAGGCAAAAAGACACGTATATTATCGTTAATATTGTTAGCACATTTTCAAAGTGATTTCTAAATATTGTCAGGCTCGTAATTTCGATATCTATAAAGAGTTTTGAAATTGGAAAAATGAGTGTAAACTGTTTCGAAAAACAATTGTCATGAATTCTGGCATGAATTCATGAAATCAGCCTATAAAGTTTGGTTTAGTAAGAATAAAATGACTATTTCACTAATTAAGTTTAAATATTTTTGAAGGGTGCAAGTGAGAAGGCGAATAACCCGCTAACTGCCATACTGGAAAATTTGGTACCCAGAGGACAACCCTGGTGTAGATGCAAGTACATACAGTATATGCCAACGTTATGCAAAATTCATTTTCATTTTAAGGAACAAGTTTACCATATGTAAGTGCACATTTGAGCAATATCAGTTAGTGCATGAAGTGTCGCTCGCGCAAAAATGAAAAACATTATACGAATTTCCCTGACTTTTACATGTCATTTGAATTTTCTTTTTCAAGTTCACAAGGCTTTCCAGACGGCCAGAAACTGTTATAAGAATAGCCATCAACTCAGCCACAGTTGCACATTATCTCGGCTGGACAATTTTAAGGTAACTTTCTATAAAAACATTGTTTTTTAAGTTTAATGCTTAAATACGTTGTCTTTTATTGCACGTAGCATCAATTAAGATTTTGAACTTATATATGGTTCCCCAAATAGAACTACACTTTCCTGACTTTTGCAATGTTTCGAAAAATTTCCCCGGGTACTGAAAATGGAAAACTATGTAAGGAATGCTACATGACTGGGTGACTTTGGTGTTAATTAATGACTAGCAATGGTGCCTACTGGATTTAGCACTTTAAATTCCATGGCATCAAAGGACAGAAAACCGGTAATTAACAAATCGATAAAAATACCCTGTGAATCAAGCAATCACAACAAATTGCATACAGGTACGTTACGTCGATATCATGACTTTCATGACCTGATTTTTACTTTAGGACTTTTCTATGATTTCTTATGTCAGTAGACATGCACCTTAAGCTATGTGAAAGCAAATGTAATACTGATGTTGAATTTCCCTCACTTTTTTCACAATTAATCACCAATCCTTGACTTTTGCCTAACGATTTCATGTCTTTTTCAATTTCCCTGATAATTCCATGTTTGACAGGCCTGGAGGAACCCTGTTATAAGACTTCCCCTGTTAGTAGCCTTTGTACAATTGCAGAAGAGTACTAATTGTTTCAATTGCTCTTTATTATACGATGGTTTTAAACTTTAACATGTATAAGTTTAATCAGTTAAAAGAGATCTAGCCTTGATATCAAGTCGTGCCTCCATTTGTTTGATGTAATATAAACTGTGCAAGACGTATAATATCACTCGAGTAACACCTGTTTTTCTATTTAAATATTTCAGAAACAATGACCACCGTTTCCCAGACACTGACAGTTGAAGAGACGAATGAGTTACTCAATGCTGAAATACTGAGTACAGCTAAGAAGGCTGTAAACACCTCTGGTCCGTACTGGTCTGCAGTGGAGAAGGTTGTGGACTGGGTTAGGGGAAAAGTAAAGGCATTCCTCTTCTGCAAGCTTCAGAAAGTTCCTGTGGTTGGAAAATGGGCATCACGCATCAGTACATCTGTGACCGAGTTTTGCTTCACGGTGCTAAACACCGTGTTGCATTCGCTGAAAGTTGTGTTTATGTCGCCCACGTTTTGGGATAAGGCCCACAAGATAGCGAAGAGAACCTGGGATGCCAACGAAAGAAACGGTATGCTTGCACAAAGTTACGCTTACAGCAGGAAGATGTCCGCTTATTTTCTGGAAGTCCTGAAGCAGTGTCTAGAGCGGGCTATCGTGGCCCAGGGATTGGAAATGACTGAAGATGAAAAGCTGGACATTGCAATAACTCTCGATGGACTGCACATCGATTAGTTCAACACATTTTCAACAGAAAACGCTTAGTTCTCTGTATTCGATTGAAGCTGTTGCCAATAATCCATTATAATATATTATAATATTTCATTAGAAATTTGAAATTAATTAATCGTTGATGTACACATGTAATGAATTCAATTACTGGCACTTCTGTGGGGTGTCAAATGTGTGTAGTTGACATAATAAACAAATATTTATATAAACAAAGCTTTGCCTCCAATCATATGATTCTTTACCATGAATTAATAAAGAACTCAAACATTCACACATAGAACTGAAAGTGTCAATTGCAACTACCGGTATTACAGAACAAGGTAGTGAATTTCCTGCATCTGTTTGGAATAAAAATGATACAAATCAAACTTTTTATTATCATCAGGGAAATACATCAGCATTCATAAGCAATTTAACTGCAGACGTAGAATGATTTCAGGCTTCAATAAAATTTCGTTTAACTTGAGAATTCGCTCGTTTAACCACTTTTCAATTATAAGAATGCCTCCAAATGGTGTCATTTTTAATATAATTTCCATCATGAATTCATCAGTTAAAAAACGCACGTTATTTTGATCGTTTATTATTCAGGTTAACATTTATAAATGTTGACTAATAAATGTAGATGATTGATTAGGACTCATTTCATTAAATAGTAATTAGTGAAGATTCAATAATTGAAGAGGTATAAATTGTTGAAATCGGATACTTAAATCTTTGATTACGTGTACGTGCTCTTGCTTTCATTTTAGAGTGAATACAATTTAATAAAGTCAAAGGAAATAATCATGACCTTAAATAACTGTAATTTTCCGTATGGACGGCACTTCTTACTTTGTTAGTGACACTACATCAACGTGTTTTGGTCGGTTTTGTTGGATGTGGTAATTGGGGTTCCAATAGTTCAGTTGACCTTTAGATGGACGCCGACATTTGGTCAAAAACCGTCGGTAGCACATCCGCTAAGCAAACGGTGGCAAAGGCGGAAATAGCGTGGTCGTGAGGACTTCCCGAAAAGAAAAAAAACGATCTCCGTACATAATTTGAAGGAAGTTCCTTCTAGAGCTATTTTAAGAGGGAAGAAAAAGCACAGGATTGGCCAATAAAGATGCAGAAACTGCCTTCAAAATGTTAAAAAAAAGACATCAGAATTCTACGAAGTGCGACCATTTGAGTATTGATTGCTTCGTGGTGTTTCGTTAAAGTTGATAATCTGTAAATATTTTGTCACTATAAATAATGATATGGAGTACACAAATGAAATCATGGTTTGGTTAATCAACGGCCCAGGTTTGCCAACAACATCTTGAATATTGTGCGTACTTTTGAACATCACATTTTCAGAAACAAAAACTGGATAGTATTGTGAAAAATATAGATAGAACTTATCTGATTTCGTTCAAACGACAACAAGTACAGACGTTATACACCTACGGCGTTTAATTATGAAAACCAAATCGAAAACGTAGAGAAAAAATTGGTTTTGTCGAAATTTTACCAAACAGTCATATGCGCCAAAACTTAAAAAACAAACGTTCAAAACTCTTCTCTTGAAGCAAGTAAAACAGCAGTGCATTGATGTAATTTATCACTTCATTTTGACGTCCAGGTCTTAAAACACTTCTGGCACATGTTTTTAGGAACATTGACGTTGTTTTAAGGGGCCAAAATTGAATAACTTTTATGCGTGTCAACTTTACCAAGGTTTGAAGTCCACACGAATGATTTGAAAATGGGGGCAAGAGGGGGTTATTCGCATATTTCGGGTGTTTGGTCAAAATTCCAACAATTTTTGGCGGTTTCTATGGTCATTGTCGTATTTTTTCCAGGAGGGGGAGAATTTCACCCCAAAAAATCATCTCGCGTAAACCCTGCTTACTTGAGTGATTTTTTTTGTTATTTTCCCCTTGGATATCTGCAGTTTTTAGTGTTTAAATATTGACTGCACATTCCATCCAATCAAGAAATGGTCAGGTATTGACTATTACAAACTGGCGTTTCACATACTGTTTAGTCTTATGTTCCATGGGAGGCAAAGATAATTTTCACTTCACAAGGCCTAGGACCCTGCATGTGGAGTCTTAATGTATATTAAGGTCGAATGCAATAACTCGAAATGCTGCAGCGTAGAGCTACTAAACACAAAACATCGAAGACGAGACGAAAGCATTACTCAAATGATCCATTTAATGGGATGGGCGTGATGCTCTTCAAAAAAAAAACGTTTGCTTTTTCAATAAACTTAGTCAGGAAATTTTACTTTGGTGAAGAGAACCTTTAAACGCACCTATCGAAGTGCTTGTTACTCCAATCCACTTAACTGACTTAAGACACTACGAGCTTATGCAGACCCATATTATTTATTGTTATTTTTTGCATTCTGTTAGACTTTGAAATGCTCTTCCAAAAGATAGCCGTAAGCTACTAGTAATTCAATCGAGGGCAATTCCAAATCAAATCAACAAAAATTAAATAAATGTGGTTGAAATCACATTTTAATTCTTCCCGCAATGTGGTATGTTAATATCGTCCATTGAGACAGCTCGAATTAAAGTCTTACACTGCTTGAATATGGAGTTTAGAAATACATGGGCGCTCAAAGGCAACATGCATAAATTACGTCAGAGAGGGGGGTTGATGTATGGATATTAGATGTGGTAATAAGAGGAGAGGTTATGATTGTGGTTACATGTACAGTTTTCATGTAAACTCCACCTTGCAAGAGTATTGAGAATTCAGGACTGCACCCATTTGCAGCATTTGTTTATATTATTCATAATTTAAGAACGCAAATTTTATTTAAATGATTTTGTAAGTAATGCACGCGCCCAAAGTAGGCATATTGAAATGCAGAGAAGATGACCAATTAAACCTAAAACTTCAATGGCACACAAAATACTGATCAGAGATGTATTTCTAGGCACTGAAAATGAAAGCTAATAACATTTTCTATGGTTGTATGAATTTAAAATTGAATAAAAATAACATAGCTAACACTTATCAAACGCAAGTTTTTTAATTTTTCGTCATTTCTAACATATATATAGTTTTCCTCCCAGTAAACTCGAAGTAAACATTATTTATAAAAAATCAGTAAATAGTTTGATAACACACTATTAAAAGATTTTCGGACGGTCAACATAAACATGCATTGTTATACTTTGGAATCAGTTATCAAGTTATAACTTAAATGACTAAGAGTGGGTTGGTCTTATTCTAGTTTCTGATTCTGGAAAACAGGATGTCAGTTTTGTATATATATATATATATACAAATAGGCAGTAGATGTCACTGATGTAACTTAGTCGACTTACTCCGATCGCCAAAACTGCGTGCTTCGTATATGTCTAAGGTAAGACAAGACTTCAAGATTACAAACTTAAAATTCCAAATAATATCCAGAAATTATCAGTAACGTTGTCATGGCATGGTTGTCACCGGCCTACATTAAGTTAATTTTGAGAACTGCATGTTCATTTGAGAGACGAAAGCGAAAGTAGCCTCAAAAGAAGATACACTCGCTCTCTCCTCTCAAATGGACTCTCAGGTTTAGAGGTTTAGAAAAAATAGCGCATGCATGAAGGATTCCCTCTCTTGAGGTAAAATTCTACAGCGATTAATCAAAACATTAAGCATGTGCGTATCTACGCTGTTGCTTTTAAGGACACAAGCTTAAATGGGCTTTCCGAGTCCAGTGCGCCGCAGGCCTAGAAAAATGGCGAGCGTAGCAAGCCTTTTTCTAGTCAACATTTAAAAAGATGAACTACAGCTCAGAGGCCCTGTGCACCGGTAAAAAAAATTGGTAATTTTTGAAAAGTTGAAAGTGTTCGTTAAGGGAGGATGCAGTGTTAGTGATCAGCTTTAAAGGGGGTTATGTAAGTTATGGACAGTCCCTTACTGGCATGTAGGACTTCCCGAAATTGTTCACCATTACATCCCTCTTCACCTTCAACCTCGGCCGTCCTTTACGGTCCGTGATATACAGGGTGCATCTAGGAAGCATATCATCAGTCGTTTCACATTTCCGTATTTCACACAGATACAATGGCCGGTGCATCCGAGACAAAAACTGTACAACTGGGAGACCTCATCGACACCGAGATTGGGAATGCTGCAAAGAATGCCGTAAGCAAATCTGGTCCGTACTGGTCAGCAGTGGAGGCGTTCGTGAACTGGATTCGTGAGAGCGTCAAGTTATTCCTCTGCACCCAACTACAAAAACTACCAGTAGTTGGAAAATATGCCGCCCGCATCGGTGCTTCCGTGGTCGAATTTTATTTCACCGTCCTTAGCACTTTGATGCACATGATGAAAGTCATTTTTACGGCGCCCACATTTTGGGAAAAAGCCCACGATATGGCAGTGAAGGCTTGGAATGCCAACGAAAGTAATGGACTCTTGGCGCAAACATATGCTTACAGCAGAAAAATGGCGGGCTATTTTCTAGAAGTTCTGAAGCAGTGCCTCGAGCGGGCAATAGCGGCCCAGGGATTGGAAATCACCGAAGAAGAGAAGTTAAACATTTCGAAAACTCTTGACGGGCTGAACTTTTGTTAGCGGTTCACATTTTCAACAGAAAGTTCTAAGTGCTTCCTTATATTCAACTTTAATCTTTCTAACAAGCCGTGTTTGTTTCAGACAAGGATTAGTTTAAGTCTAAACGCTGATGTTTACTAGAATTTCTGTGTACTATCAAACACATGCGCATGCAATTGCTGGCACAATGCAGTTTTGAACATTTGAGAATGGACTACATGTATGCTTCTGAACCTGACATTTACAAGTTTACCATTCTAATCTTATCAAACGTCAAGTTTTTCACTCATGCAGTAGTTGAGAAGTTGAAAAATTTGCGTGAAATGGCAATTGCCACCGTTTCCTTAAAGCGAAATCGCTAATTCAACACCACGCGCACCATGTAATAGTGCGTGCAAATTTAACGTACACCCACCTGCTTCAATTACTTATTATCAATACAACATTTAATTTACCCCGTTTAGAAATGGTAGCCCGCAAGCCTTATTTTACTTTCAAGTCGTTTGAAGATATCTCGTTGATTTATAAGAAAAATTATGATTTTTTAAATTGCAAAAGGAAAACACCAAAGAACGGGATTTTCTCCTGAATGAAAACTCCGAAAATTTAAAATAGGTACATGTACATATACATTCATACCCAACCACATGTCATTTCTATGCTGACAGTAGGGAGACTGACTTAAACCAGAATTTATATCATTGCTTAAAAAGTATCTTCGACAATTTGGAGCTGTGTATTGACGTTAGATTTTTCCGTAGTTTAGCAAATGGTTATCTTCACAATGATTAAAAGTAAGTTAACAGTTTAACTACACTAACATCTTTTTCTGAATGTTTTACGAACATTAAAAATATTTCCTGAATGTCACCTTAGTTGCGTAGGCCTCTAAATTATGAAACTTCGTTTGCTTAAGATAACCCATTTGATATTATTGCCGCCTAAAGTCTATAATTGGATATTTTTCTACAGAATTTATCCAACATGACTCTAGTCTTTGAAGTTTAATAATAAATACACCGCTTCTATAAAAGGGTTGGTCTGTAACTTGGTCATATAGTCTGTTGTTGTTTCTGATATAACCAATGAATGTCAATTTTATATCAGTTTCCTCCACGATAACGAATTTCGCATCAATATAAATACTGTCAATTTCAGCTTAACTCAGTACACCGAAATAACATTATTCGTGCATTTTGCCAAATTTCAGGTAAGAGCAATTCGATTCTAGTGAATTTAAGCTTAATTGCTAACGTTAATGTCAATAGATTGACGCTTACATAAAATAGTAGATCAACAATATCCATAGCAACAATAACAAATGCAGTAATGTTATTGTTACTGTTTATGTTTACCGCTATTGTTTGATAATTTTGACAGGCATTACATTTTACATAAATATTTAAAATTCATACATGTATAGTTAAGTGAATTGATCTTGCTAAAGAAGAAACATTGGTGTATTTATTAATCATTAGTGTATTGATTGAGCTCTATGGGGAATACAGTGAGAGATATGTGAATACGACATATACATGTTACATTTACACTAAATGTAGCCCAATTTGTTTATTTCTGTCGATAGAAATGATCACCACGGTTTCCAAAACGCTGACGGTTGAATTGACAATGACGGAGGTTGAGAAGCAGGACATTTCGAACACTACCTTGTATGATTGTAATCTTTGAAATGTTTATTAACTTGGGTTGACAATTAAATTGCCATTGTTACACCGAGTTGCACCGAGAAAGGTTTCCTGATGTTTATAATCTTTGAAATAATGTTAATTTAGGATGACAGCATTGGTATATAACGAATTCAATCAATAACAGTTATAATAATAAATTGTCGTGGAAAACTAGTTTGTCTACTTAAATGTATTATGAAATCTTTGCAATTTTACCACTCTATACTGCGATTTCTTTTCATGTCTCTAATGTGAGAAACTGCGATCAAGACGGGAGATGCTTAATGCATGGGCTTTTTTAAAAATAACTTTGCCAGAAAATTGAATTTGGTGGATGGAATCTTTAAGCGGATTTAAATTTACGTTTCAATCCGTTTATGGAACTCTGAGCCTGACCGTATCCATACTATCCCACATCGAAAAATTATCAATCGGAACATCTTGGAAGTTCCAATACAGTGAAAGCTCGATAACTCGACTTCCTATAAATAGAATAATACGCTAACTCGAACTTTTAATCAAGTCCCG
>JAQIXS010006587.1:0-10457 GCA_034700785.1 Rossiulus vilnensis | reverse complement strand
CGGGACTTGATTAAAAGTTCGAGTTAGCGTATTATTCTATTTATAGGAAGTCGAGTTATCGAGCTTTCACTGTATTATACGTCAGGAATGCGGCTGTATTTTCGTAGATATGCTGCACATGAACATTGTATAGAATCTGAACCTCATCTATCCTAACAAAAATTGGCTGCAATCACGAAGAAAACAGGTTTCTTGGGTTTGTCTTAGAGATTAGACAAATTGATATCAATTTATCAAAGATCTTGCAGTTACAAAGGTTTATTGACGAATCGCCATGCTCAAAATATAAAAAACTGGCATCAAGCTACCAGTTTTTAAACAAGCAACAGTAAAATTCGAAATTCAGTCATATACATGTATATATACAGTAGCAGGCCTACGGTACTTTTGCAAAACAGTCTACGAGGTAGGCTGATTTAACTCTATATTACAGGTTAATGCCTCCCACTCGTTTTATCAAAGGCAATTTCCCGAGCAGAATGATTGGTTGGTGAAAGCCATCTGGTAACCAATTCAAGCATTGTTTCAACTTCATTAAGTTGATTACAAAGCCTACATCGAGATGCTTGAAATGTAGAGTGAATCTGAGGGAATTATTTGCAAATAAAGTATACAGGTACGCATACAGCACATAGATGAATAAGTGAAAGCAAATCTTTGTACAAGCATTTCCAAACGCTTTGCCCGCAAGCATTAACCAATTCTCGCTGGAATTGACGCTTGATAGCAGGCATATAATTAGAATGGAAAATTTCTAAATCTCGCTCAATTAATGTAATAATCTGCATGCAGGACTTGTACTTATGTCCTACACGCGTACGCATCCCTATCTTGTTGCGCATAAAAAGATACCGTACGGAAGGAACAATGAAAAGCAAGACAATCAACTGCAGATCTACGCATGTACTTCACTCATTAACATGTTCCGAAATAAATGGAAAATCGATACGAGAACCGAGTTGCAGTTATCTATTTCATTTTCCCGCTTCTTAAAAAGAACATTATACGAAACTATTATAAATAACGCGCATTACATAATTCCCGAAATAAATAAAAAACTGCAATGCTGGCAATCAGGCACTAGGCCTCAAAGTTGAATAGAGCATCGTTTGGAATGGAGCATCATTAAAATATAGTGATATTTACTGACTCGCAAATAACTGCACGACCATTTAAATGCGCACTTATTGCAATATTGCACCAATCGTGCCAATAAAGGCATATATAACACCCGCCACGTGGATGCAAAAATGAACGGCAATAACGTATTTATTTATCTGTTTAAACATTTGCCTAGGAATGGGCATGCATATTTTACGAAGCGGATATTAAATGTACACGCGACCTGAAATACTGCAATTAATCTCAATGAAATTCCGCAAATTTAAGTAGAAGTTTCGCCGTAATGGTTATGGATGTTTTGAATGCCATTTTCTTTTGCGCACAAACGCCGCGTTGTGACAAGATACCTTCTCAACAGGAACGAGAAACAAAATGCGTCACAAATATACGGTACTCTGTACACGTTTTATAAATTGACGGGAACATATACGCTCAAGTTAATTGTGCCCATCATGCATTTCGCTGCAGTCATAAATAAGGCACATGCGCCATAAAGATGAATCCGTGCCTCGCAAGCAACCGTACAGCATGCACGATATGCTGCTGGAATGCCAGCAATATGAACAAATGAACAGCTATTTTCATTAAAATACCATCGTGACAATAAATAAAAACGAAAGTTTTAATGAAACCATTTGTTAAATGTTTCGCAGTCTACGTATTTTGTCTTTCTTTCCAAATTTATAGGAAAAATAATGACGCTACTCGTCGATTTTTCAAAAATAAATTCGCTACCCAAAAAAACTAATCCGATTGATTAACCATCTCAAGCTTTATAAAGCGACACGGCCGTCAATGACTAAACCAGGGAACGTTGTATAATATACATCAACAAACAGCAAAGTGAATTCCATTACGATCTAAGAAATAAATAACTTTAAAGAGTCACTTATTTTGCTTTCACCATTTGGGCAATACATCGTGGAACAACACTTAAGAGTTGTTTACTCGTTTTTAAACTTTTCAATTAAACCATTAAAACGCCAAAAGTAATTCCACATGCTTTTATCGACATGTGTACAAAAAACGTTATTATTGCAGTTAAGTGCATCCAATTTTCATTGACTAGCAGTAAAAACACTACGAAAATTAAGTAATTCCATCTTAAAGCTATATTTTTTCTTAAATTAAATGCTATCTATTCAGATGCATTTAAGTAGAATGCATACATGTAAGTCTTTGCATACTTTAAATTCAGTAAGCTTCTCCAAATGACGTGCATATCTCAGCATACACATATACAGTACCTGTAATTATCTTTTGAAACGATGGTATTTAAGCTTAATTCTACAAAATGATATAGCGTACAGTTTAGCCGAATAAATTGCATTGTTTGCCTTGTCATGCAATGTTTACAATATAAATAGCATCTGCAAACGCTTGTTATAGAACGTGTTTCCAATGTACACACATTAATTTACATGATGTCAAATATCAATTCGACAAGTTTGCCATGGATCGATACGGACGAGGACCGACACTGAACGACGAACAAGACGACCATCCCACTTCGTGGCAAGATATCGAAATTCAAATAACGATTGACGGAAAAGAAAGATCGATATGTCGCCATGCATATTTATGTACTAATTTCGCTGGAAGGTTCATTAATAATGAAAAACACAATTTAAATTTGGCAATGGAAAGAAATCATACATGAAAAAAACTTGCTACCTGGATGGCAACTAGGCTAAAGAAGGTCAAACCATATGGACATACATGCAGGCATAAAGCAATCAAAGATAGCAGAATAAATGCACGTATGATAAACGAATTGGCCAAATCCCTTTTCGATATACACAGATTCTACAGTACATGACACCGAGCAATATTTCAAGAAAAATCAGATCCACCTATGGTGTATTGCAACTACAGGAGTGCGTGTACATCCGCAATACATGATAGCTGCAAAACTTAGTTGACCTTAAGCCCGACCCGAAAGGATACACACCTTGGTGAAAATGGACAATTTTTTTTACTTTAAATTCTTGATATAATTGATAAATTTCTTTCTTTCCTTGCAGAATTGGTTGTCCAGTAGGGTTTGCTTAACTTTCTATCATTGAATTAAATAGGGGGATGCTAAGATGAGCATCGGAGGTTGCATGATGGTTTTTCAAGTTTACTTAGTTTTCTTTATAACAAAAAGGGACATTTTGAAAATATAAAAAAAAAAACTCAGATCCTATTGGGCAACCAATTCTACACGGTGAAAAATAAATGTAGAAATTATAACATGTATGCAATTCTAATTTGAATCGGCCTTAGTTTAGCTTCCAGAAGTACTATTCAAACAGAACTTGCATTTCGGTTTCTGAGGGAATAGAACTTTAATAAACGCAGAAACAGCTACATGCAATTATCAACGGTCGTAATTCGATCATTACCCATTTAAGTATTTCAAATTTACGGATGGGTCATTATCGTGACATCAATTCACTTTAACCACAGTGTGAACTTTAAGAGCGAGGCCGCTACAGTGTGAGAAAAGCCTCAACAGATGATACCGATGTGAATTTCTGGTCTCCACTGTTTTTCTGCTTTAATCTAATCGCCTTCGTCTCCAGAAGGCTGCCTCGATCTCCATTGTCACCTCGACGATGCATGCCTAACGACAAAACTACAGTCTGCAAACATTCCGTCGTTTTTCTGGCAGAAAGTCTAAAGCCTCCAAAAGTTCACTTGGCGAGCGGGGTGAAAGTTGAGGGAATTATCTCGCATTTGCACTCCCCGGTTGAAGAAGTCTACCCAGGACCCAGCAGCAGCAGCAGGCAAGGGCAACCGCTAAATCCCTCGCGAGTGAAAAACAGCTGAAAGAATTCCCCTCCTCTGGCCGTGTGGCGCATTCTCACGCCCTCGACATCTTCAGCTTGAAAGTCTTTGTACGAAAGGATGTTTAATGCAATGCGCATACACGCCAGTGAACCAACAAACCAGGCAGCGTTCGCCAAAGAGCGCCCTGGAATGTTTGCATTTCTCGCTTTTGGTGACAGCTAAGTGAGTCTGAATCTTCGGCGCAATAATAAGCCAGGCAGGCTGAAAGCACGGGTGGTTTTGAACGGAAAAACAAACAAGCGAAGACTTGAAAAACCTGGCGAGGGGAAATTCGCCACTGATATATCTGGCCACCATGCTGGCACTGGCCACGCATTGCCCACATCTACATAATGCGACCTTAGCGAACGGTGGTGTTAAATTCCTTTCTGCTAAAAACGGACATCTGTATAATTTCCTAATAAATATGGCGACATGTGGGTGTCATGCGAGCAGCGCGTATGGGAGAAGACATTTGAATTTTATAATTTCATAAAGCTGGAGACTGGAAAGCTATCCTCCATTACGACATCGGACGACCACGCACGGTTCTGAGAATAGCAAATAAAACCAGTAAAATAAAACCCTGCTCTTTTATTTTACTATGTTTTACATAGTAAAATAAAAGAGCAGGCTCGTAAAATCCTACCGCCTGCCTACTGGTCAATTCACAAAGAATAATTAATTGCTCCCCCATTTTAACTTAAAATCTTCTTATTATCTTATCATCAACATTACACAAGAATTTCATGGAGGCTGCTCAACATACGCCATGCAGACTATCACTCATCAACGTATCACAATTTTTCATATGGATGAAATCCATACATACAATTTGTTAGACGGTTTGACCACTCCTGTTTGGTCACAAACATCGTTGCAGAATTGAATTAAAAGTTTAAGGCTGTCACAACATCAATTCAACAATGAAATTCCAACAGCTCAAGGATATCCGTTGGAAGTGGATTTCATCGACAGACGGCATGTAAAAAAATTGGAATCAAAGTATGGATCCCAAAGAGCCCCTGAGTTACATAAGTATGGGAACCACAACAACATAACTTTGATGCCTTCGTTCAAAGATTCCTGCACCCATTTAAAATCACTCAAATGTAAATTTTTAACACAAAAAAACCACCACCATCATTTGAAAGCATATGCAGTTACAGAAGCGTCACCTTTTGCTGTCCCACTTCCGTCCTCAATAAAGGGAACATGCTGCCCATCAAAAGAACAAATTAGCACTGGTGCAAGTAGCAGTCCACATGTCAGTCAGCTATTTGCAGGCCCTGTAACCCCAGACCAGAGAGCGGTGGGGTAAACTAACGGAGGGGCAATATTTTAGGGACCAAAACTTGAAAAACAGGGGAACGCGAGGCGCAATCCAGATCGGCCACATTTGCAGAAACATTTCCGGCATTCCGCAAATAATCTACAATAAACGGCAATGGCTTCGCAATTTAGGGACGCGTGCGTTTGCGAATTCACCATCCACATTCGGCACACTAAATGTAAATTATAATAACTCCAGATTCCGAGCAAATGAGAAGCAACCGCAAATCGATTTCCATCAACCGGGTTTTTAGCTGTGCATCGCCCGAATGATGGTGGGGGGGGGGAGGGGCGGCGGAAAGGAGGGCTAGGTTCTTCGGGGAACGCCACAAGGGGGCAGTCAGGCTCAGTCGCTAACAAGCAAGCAGCCATCATGGATCCTTGTTCTCCACAAAATTGCGATGCCTCTAATTGCAACTGCCTAGTGGGCACAGAAAACCCAGCCCGCATATTCTGCGTGCAAATGTGTGCCATGGCATGCAGGCATGCATAAAAATCGATTTCATAATGGTGCCCGATACGTTCCACTTGATAGACAGACCTATTTGATTTTATTTCCTTATTTAAGACAGCAAGGTGACACATTATTGCTTACACTTGTCACTAGCTACGTGTAATTAAATTGTGAAATGCGGTCGCGCTATAAGCCATTAAAGCTGAACATTTTAAAGGGAATCTTAGAGACAGAAGAGAACACTGCCAGATGGCCAACACTCTGAACGTAGATGTCCAAGTGCGATATCCCATGCAACGATGAGCACATGGCCAGTAACAGCATTGCGTAACATGCAGACTATCAACTAATGTCCCAAGGTAAGGGAAACGATTGGATTTGTGGAAAAATAAGTAATGTTACCAACATGATCGATGATCGAGATACGGATTTTATTCCGCACGAGCTCTCCAAGGGTAGCTTTAGCATAAAAAATGTCCAGTATATACGAACGGAACCTTAACAGTAATAATAAAGCAATGGACAAACTCTTGACCAATCGTGAATGATGCAATAGCGTGCACGCCTTCCCCCAACCTATCATTATTAATCTCAAGCACACAAACAGATCAAACTGCATCTAAATACCCGTCATGTGATACCTGATGACGGTGTACTGAACTAATGCTGAGATGGGGAATAATGTTGCTCGATGTAATTTCGCATTTGACTAACGCCAATAAGCCAGCTTCAAGTCACGTGACTAGAGTTTGGCGAGCAAATTTCGTAGCAGCGATGAGTGAAGGAGGGCAAGTGATGTCACCATGAAATAAGAATCCGATGGATTTTCATCCAACTAGAACAGGTCCTTCTGGCTACTCAGCTTTCCACTTCCTGCTGCTCCCAGCCAAGTTGGTTGCCAGGGCGACCAGTGTCCTACGACTTTTTAGCATAAAGCCTTCATCTTGTGGGCAGTCACCTTGATTGCGAAAATGCAGGAAGTCGGGAATGTGCTCTAGATACGGGATGAAGAAATTGGAAAAAGGAAGGACAAAAACAGCCCACTTGCCATGGAAACAGTTTTGCTCGAAGTAAACATGATTGGAAAAAGAGAGGCAACCTGCGAGTGAAATATCAGCACTGGAATTTTTTTTTTGTTCAGGTCACAACATGCTTAGCAACTACCTTTGAGAGTGAAATATCAGCGCTGGATATTTTAGCTCAGGCACTCGTAAAATTGCATACAAGACTAACATTCTTAGCCACCACCTTTTTTCAGCACTAAGATACCGTTCTAGACTTGCAGACAACTTAAAATTGTACGCAGAATGTCGCTTCTCACGTTCACAGCCTAGTCTACACATTTCAGTAGCGCCACTCAAATCGTTGATTTCGCCGAACTTATCTAAGAGCAGTGTTTGCGGGGCCAGACATCCGGAAACGGATCAATGTTTCGACCTATCTTTTAAAAATACATCCCGAAACACGCCCACGACCGCTCGCTCAGTTGCGTTAAATGGAGCCAGGGCGTTTTAATTGGGGCTGCCTTATCTAAAAATTGACCCGCGCCAACAAAGGTTCGGTACTTATTAAAACCTGCCGAGGATGTCGATATTCGCGCGCGCATGGTGAGCGTTTCATCTGCGACACATAAACACGTGCCAACCTCATTTGCGACAGATAGGGAACGAATGTAAAAGTTCTAGTTGCGAAGCACGTGCATAAAAAAAAACGTCAGGATGTGTAGCCCAATTTACAATAGTTCACTTCTGATGAACATCAAGAATGAAACTTCCAAAACGAAGATGAAAGAGAAAGTTGTTTTCACCTCAGTGTTTGCTTCTAAAAACAATGACATGTGATGTCTTGCCATTTCAAAGCCATTTTACATTTGGCACGTGATTTCTTAAAAGAAAATCAAGACATGAATGTTCTTTTATTCGGCTATCACGGAAACCATAGAACATTTTTGCTATCCCCGTGGCAACGCCTTCCAGGCTGTAATCTGGAATAGTTTTTCAAAACTAATTTCACGAACGAGCTCTTATTTCGTTGAGTTAATCCAAAGTATGAAGGGGTGAACTTAATTTATTAATCAATTTCGAAGAATCAAAAGTAAAAGACCGTTTACACTTGTCACTTTGGAAGCTACATCCAAGGCGTTTCCCTATATTACAACATGAACCTCAATAAAAAAAAGGTCGTCCATGCAGCGACTCCATTCCTCGCATCTGCCATCTATGGCGTTCTGTGAAACCAATAAATGTAAACTCCATCGTGCTTTACGGTTGCAAATCACACTACGTTATAAAACGCTTATTCCCTACGACTGAAAAAAAGACCGATTTATCATTATGTGACAACTGGCCGATTGCCGCTTTATATGGCCGGACAGACTCCCAGGGATGAAGACATCATTGACGGATATTGAGAGGCATGCAGGCACCCGGGTTCAGACGCATACACGCGCTTAGAACAGGGCAGCAATTTAAAGTGGATATGAAAAAAGGGAGGGGTCCATCCCATATCATGCGAACATTGCCAAGGGGAATATGATGGGGGAGGAAGGGAATGATAAGCGAGAGTGGCTAATGCATGCATGCGTTTTTTGGTATTTTTTTGTCTCTGGAGGGGGAGACCGGCTTGATTGCGGTTGATGCAGGTATGGAAATAAAACGATTCTGCCATTTTTAGACGGAGTTCTCACAGAGCAAAAGTCAACAGAATACGTGTAGGCGTTGCAGGAGTTAGTTCAACTGCGAAAAATAATTGACAACATGAAGTGCATTGGACTGACATCATTGACAACCTTTTATTTGATATAAATATAACGACTCGTCATTTTTCGCAACCACTTCAATGCAGTATGCTAGCTTTTCGTTCCCAATTAAGGCTGAGCCAAAAGGATGCCCACCATGCAAATAAATTTGGAATACTTTTTTCCCGTCCAGAATTGACTGTCCACTTTAGTCTGCCTTACTTTATACAACTTAAAAATGCCCTACTTATTTATAAAAAAATTAAATTTGAGAAAAACCATTACGCGAACTCCGGAAATAAGCGATTCCTTTTCAAAAAATAAATATACGGACTATTTTCAAATAACTACAAATAGCGCAGACCCTAGTGGATAACCAATTCTACACAGGAAAAAATCAATTTAGGAATTATAAGAAGTATTTGAAGCAAAAATGTGGCAGTAGGGTAAATTTTGGCATGGTGGAGTCAGACATAAGGAACGCCCCATATTTTATACGAATTACGTTTACAACTTCTGATTTTTTTTAGCATTTCAAAAACTACAAGGACATGAAAACTTGTGATTCCTTCCTTAGCGTGTAGTTTTACGCCCAAGTTGGTTCAGTGTTGATTTTGAAATATCTCCTCCCAGAATAACGACAAATGCTTTATAGATTAGCCATTTGCATAGGGTAGTGTTACCCTTTGTCATTTCCGTCAGTGGCATTTAACAATCTTGATGAAAACGCTCTTTCGTCAAGCATGCACTCGTGGTGCAAATTAGGGATGCATAGCATTTCTTTAAAATGCCGCTGCTTTGCTTTAAAAAAATTAGGCGCACCGAGGCAACGTTTCCATAATTGGTCTGGTACTGAAATTAATTAAGAGCTTTTCTCATAGCACCGCAATGTTTTATGGCTACACGAGATGATGAAGTTTAAAACCTCAGGCCTAATAGGAAAACCATGCATGAATTTCATAAAGGGAAAGGCGCCACGAAAATTCAGAAAGGAACAACTTCGCAATCAGACAAAAGTTAGTGACCTCATAAAAGTGTATTGCGAAGCAATTCGAAACACATAAGACACGTTAGCCTGCAAATAGCACCGAAATCTGTGGCCTCACAGAAAACACGGTGTTGGGAAACGCCTTCTCTGACAACAGTCACTATTTATTTAGGTGTGCTGGTACAGGACATAGCCTTCCAAACATGATCCCAAATACATTGTAGCAAATGAGATCACAAACGTAGCTTACGTTTAGACAACGAAAACATCAGTACTCCTAGTTTATACAAAAGAACCGAGTCTCGATCTCAAAATCTACATTTAATTGCGACAATAATTAGGGTTTATTGGCTTCCCACCAAAATTAAATTCGTAACTTTCCTGATTTCTCCAGGTTTTCCGAAAAAAAATTCCCCGAGTATCACAAATGTTTATAGAGTAAAATGGAATCATTTACAGATTACTGATTCGTTTATTTCTTATTTCATAAGGTGAATGTTTCTGGCATACTACAAGAGGAAAATAGCAATCCTCTATTATTACCCAAGTGTAACTATAGGTACGCTGTCTTTTAAACAGTATCAAACAATAAATCAAACTTTATTAAATTTTGCATGGAAATTTACATATTCCCTGATTGGTCGTTCCTACTGCTCTGACATTTCCAGGTTTTCCAGGTCAGTGCGCACCTAATTTAAAAACTCAGTGATTTATTGTAAATAAATGACCACCTCAATTGATGTCTATAGAGTTCATTGGATGTTAAAGACGCTACCAGCTATTTACCAGCTCTAATTTTGTCAATATTGTTATATTGCATACCAATATTGTGCATACTCCACATTTTTATGGATTATAAACGCACGAAAACGCCCTTCAAACATTTCTTCGAAATCATTTTTATGCACCAGCATTGCAGCATGTAGTTAATACTCGTCTAACTTGGTCCGGAAGGACATCCATCGAACACCTGCTAGTGTTAATCTTAGTTTTGAGAATGTTGAGTGTCT
>JAQIXS010006586.1:0-10460 GCA_034700785.1 Rossiulus vilnensis | reverse complement strand
ACATGTATAATGGGTTTTGACTAGGTTCTTTAGCACAGTCATTTAACATTCTAAGAAGAATATCTAAGAAACATATCAGTAATAGTTTTATCTGCGTTTTAACTTAGTTAAGGAAAGAAATGCCACATCACCAGTGCCTGAAACTACGGATATGTCTCATCTTACAGCGGAAGAAATATCCATTCTTGAAAAAGTGTTCCAGAAGCAGCAGCAGTTTGAGAAAGAAGAAGCAACAAGAAGGTGTGTACATTAGTAAATCAAAAATAAAAGCAGTATTTTCAAACAAAAATTAAATAATAGATGTACATGCATCAGTGTATTATACACTGATTATCCCTATTATACAAGCAAGTGTTAAAAACAATTCGCAATTGCACATTGCATGCGCAGGAAACTCTATCAAGATGCTTTCATTGTTTACAGAAAAGCTGATTCACCAGTTAGACCAACATCAAGATTAAATGCTTGTCGAATTTGCTTGAAGCCATTGGCTGCCAATGACATTTATAATACCTGCTGCGAGTGTCAGCAGAAAGTATGTGAAGATTGCAGCTCATATTCAAGGCAGGAAGGATCCGATTCTGATGTTAGTATCACATTCAAGTTTTACTTTTTATACCTTATGCACATTAAAAAAGACACCAGCATGATTTTAAGTTTACTTTCAAACCCATCCGGGCCTAGTACTGGGATGTTAGCTTATGATTCGAAGTGTGATAAAAGGATACTCTATACAAAGTGTCATGAAAATTAAAGGAAAATCCGGGAAGTTACATCTTAGGGTATTTTAGGTTTGTTTTTGTCTAAAAGTAAAATTTTTAATTTCTTCTGTCGGTTATTATTTCCGAGCATATATTAGAGCTGTTACGAGAGCTATTAATACAAGGAAATATCAGGACAAGTGCTTTCAAACTCCTATGCAAATAAAGGAAGATACAGCTAGTTTAATTAAAGCCTTTTTAGCCTGTCACAAAATTCAAAAAAGAAATTTTAACTAAAAACTACTTTTTAATGAAGAACAGTTCCTCTAACTTTTTTAAATAAAAAACCGTTTATGTGCTTGATTCAGTTAAGTAACTCGTTAAAATATGCTTTTAGTTGAAACAATGTAATATAGTTATCCATTGTTCCATATTGCATGAAGCTCTTTGATTTACTGTCTCAAGTTTTTAAAACAGTTCTTTCTCCTTTTTTATTTCAAGTACTCATTGAAATAAGTGTATTTTCTTATTTCTCAGCTGTGGGGCTCTATTAATTTCCTTCATAAAAAAGCTGATGTCAAAAAGAAATAGCTTTAAAGTGAACTTTGATTACATGACTTGCATAAAAAATTGATTTGTTGATTAAAGGCAATTTATCAATTTACTCTGCATTGGAACTGTGGAATGAAATTTGTCTTATAGTGATATCGCAATGTTAGCCATTATTTCATTGCAAGGACACATGGATGTGCAGTATATGCCGAAGAAAACTAGCAGATCTGCAGAGGACCTACGACCCAGATGTCTTGTCTAGAATCGCAAGAAGGGGTACTATACGTAAATCAGTAAGTGAAGATATATACTTCCCAAGTGTTAGGATGTTTTAAAAGGCAGGTGGGGGGATGGAGAATTACAGCCCTTTTTATTTTTGTATATGTTTTTGGTTGGACTACGCCATAGGCGAAAATTTTGAATAAGTTGATTGCAAATCTTGAATTTTAGCCTAAAAATTTGTACATAATTTTTTTACAAATACCATCCTTTAAAATAATAAAACATAGGCAAAACCTTTCAATAAGTTGATTTAAAATCTAAGATTTTAACCTACAAATTTGTACATTTTCTTACGTTTTTTTTGTGTGGGATTACAAATCCCGAATTCCAGGATATATTCCTAAATAATCTGCTTAGAAAGACATTAATTAATGGAAGATTGGTAGCTGTGGGCGATCCTTGCAAATAGTTGTGGCACGGATTGAAAATCTTTTTCCTGGTGATCCGTGGACAATGTTAAACTGTACTTCTCAAGTCTAAGTTTTTAAGATATTTAAAAATATCTTAAAAACTGTTGACCAAATGTGCAGTTCATTATATTTTACTAATTAAAGGGAAGGGTTAATACAGGCTTAAAGGTAGGAGAGACCACAGAAATCATCCTTGAATTAGGGCACATGTGGTTTTAATAACTTTGCGCTACAAGGCCACCTTTGACGCTTATAGGGGACAATGTGTATCATGGACTTGAGTTGCAAATATGAGGGCTGTTGTTAAATTCAGCGGCTAGACGGCTAAGTGGATTTTGTGTTAAATTCAGCCATCGTCTAGCCTACTGTCTTGTTAAATTCAGTGCATGTAGATCGGCTAGCTAGCCGCAAGAAAGCCATCCAAAACATGGCTAAGTTCCGCCATTTTGGCTAGTTCATCTAGTCAAAATAACATCTAAACGACTGCGATTTTCAGCACATTCGACACAATAGAAACATGGTCTGAAACTTAGAAAAAAGCAAGAAAAATACTGACATAAAATTGAAAAACGTTAAGGAGGTATACTTATACATTTTTCAAAATGTGCAATTTTTTAATTTCTCCTATATTTGATTTAGACAGCCTATTTTAAAGCGCTCGATCTGCTGATCATTATTCTGCAAAACAGATTTGCATCTAACTAGCGTTGTTTGGCCACTATCTGAATTTTAAGTTTGTGGAAAAAGTGGGGCAATTGTTTTTAAAAAATATCAAAACTTAAAATTGCTATAACTTCATGCGGTTCTGGCGTCACAGTTAAAAAAATATAAACGTGTTTCAAAAAGAGTCCAACAGGTCACACACTCACACATGAAGGTAGAAGACAAAAGCTGAGTGGGAATGGGCTTACTGAGCATAAAAGTACTTCTGACCATTATGGTTGTCTGCCTTTAACATATTTAAAGTTTCCTTTCAGAAACTTGGGCTGTGGAAATGAACTTTTAGTCTCTTACATCATATCATTAATGATTAAGTAAATAATTGATTTCAAACCATGCTTTGTATGACATTCAAACTAAGTCCTAATTACCCTGAAATGTTCTTATATCATTGGGACTTAACAATGCCTGAGAAATAATGTCCAAATAATTATAGATAATATAATACTTCTTAATTACCACAAAGTGGTTTTAAATAATGTCCTTATTACATCCTAGGACGTTTTAAATGCATAAATTCTATTTCCCGTCATCGTGTCATTTGGGAAATTTTCAGACTAAAATATCCTTCTGCTTCCTGGGGCGGTGACCTTACGAATTTCTGTGCCATTTTAATGACAACTTATATTAGTATAAATGATGTGTTCTATAATTTTCGCAAACTACAGATGGTAGGAAAGCAGTAAGATCCTACTCTGAACCTGGCTTAGAAATTGGACAGGTGCAGGCATCCTTCCACCATTACCACTCCCTTAGAACTAACTGTTCCTGTAACTAGAGACTGTTGGACAAATCTGTAAAGATCACTTCCATGGTAAACCTATCGATGCAATGATACTTATGTATATGATTATATTTTAGTCTGGTGGTGATGTACCAGTAAAATCCAATGCCTCTCTTACCACTGATGATGCAATTGACACAACGCCAAATTTAAGACCATCAACACTGAATACAATGCCTATTTTACAATTGAAAGAAGACCTCATGAATTTGGACAGCACAAGCGAGACTTGGATGGAAGTAAAAGAGCACCTCACACAACCAAAGGGTTACAAGCATATAGCAAAACAAAGACAAGAGGTGAAAAGGTGGTTCAAAGAACAACAGTTTGTTGAAACCAGCAGCAGTGCTCCACAAACTCCTTGTGGGCACTACAACAAAAGCTTTTACAGTAATGAAGTACACCGAACCAGAAAGCACGGTAGCACAACGCGACCGCCAACTTCGGAGCCAGAGGATTCCGAAAGATATAGCACAGACATTCCCAACGCTTACCAACACCTGTTTCCTGAAAACGGAATGGTGAAGCAGGTTCCCAAAAGACACCATGAGCTGCGCCACGTCAATTCTGATAGTGGGGGTACTTCCAGTGTAATGGGAAGTTATCGAATATCAAAGGATACTTCAAATGAAAGGTAAGATCTTTGCTCCTTAAAAGCTGCCTTGCAATACTCGTTCTTGTGTGCTGAATATTGTTTTACAAGTTTATCCTTTTTTAACATTTTTATCTTTTTTTAATTTTGAGCCCAATAATTCCATATTTAGCAACTTCCTTAATTTTTATTCTATTTCAAACTTTTGCATAAAGTCCTTCTATATAAAACATCAAAATTTAACTCTGTCAGCAATTGTGTGCACAATGTTTGCCACGACGCGTTTCGTCCTCGACCTGGACTCATCAGGTGGCCAAAAAAGAAAATTTTCTAAAAAAAAATGTTTTAAAAATATTTTTGGCCACCTGATGAGTCCAGCACGTGGACGAAACGCGTCTTGGCAAAAATCGTGCACACAATAGCTGACAGTCAAACTTTGGTGTTTTATAATGTTCAATTGTTGCTGTCACTTAATCTAAATTCTCTGATTAAGTATCCTTCTATTATACTTAGGATACCAAGCTAATGAAATAGCACTTTTGTAGTAATATCCCTGTCGAGTTCTGAAAAATTTAAACAACTGAATTAATAAAATCGTGGTGGATGTGTCTATAAAGGGCTGTTAATCAAAAACAGTGTCTAATTAGTAAACAATCTTTGCGCAGGCTTTTCCTTCAAAGGCAATCGTCTTCCACATCAGACAGCTCGCTGGAGGACTTTCGGCGAGAGGAGGCCAAAGAACAAGAGTTTTGGCGAAGAAAGAAGAGCAAGGTGAAACGCAAGTCGAGGGTGCAGCGGCAGAGGAGCCATCATGACGACATGGAAGCCGACAGGACCAATATGTCAGGATCGGGCAGAAAGTACGAAACCACCAGTGGTGCAGAAGATGATGACGAATGCCTCAAGGATGACACAGTGAGGTATACCTTCAACCAGGACTTCCAACAGCACAATCATTCCCAGGACATGCTCAGCGTGCCTGGACATGCCAAGATGCACAGGCATCATTCCTGGGACGCCAGTCTTTCATCGCGAAGGTACAGTTCTGAAAGCTCTGAAGTCAGCGACGTTGGAGCAGACTATCCATCCTCTCTGGATCATGATAAGGCAACCACATTCATCAGCCTAGAATCAGAGGACTCGGTCCATCCAGCACACTTGAGTTTTCTTAAACCTCGAGCGTCGAAGAAGCTATCTCGCAAAAAGCCAGTTGAAAGTGAAGAAGACTATGATGCTGAGCAATCAGCCACCATGGAAAGCAGTCCGTCACCCGAAAACACAGAACGACACTCCTTCCACAAGCTAGAGCGGAGGACCTCGTCTGAGGAAAATGACGTCTTCAAGGGGGGTCGCTACAGCAGAAGGTCCAGCCAGAACAGCACAACCTCACAGGCCAACATGCCGAACAAGATCCCCGTAGTAGAGGTGCATGTGATGGAGCAGTTTGGTATCGACCACAAGGATTTAAAGTAAGGCTTGCTTTTATAGTGTTGTAAGGAGATTTCTGACTTAAAATGCAATTATGTTCTGATGATTTTAAATATGGCACACTTATTGGAATTATGAGGCATACTGCGGTTTTCTTTGACATGCAAAGCACACAAACGAAAATGGAAACAATACAAAGTTGCACACTGACAGACGAATCTGAGGTATTATATAAACACAGAATCCTGTCAAAATGCTATTTGTCATGTCTTGGAGAGATCTGTGTGTGGAATTAACCAGAGAAACTAGTGGCATATAAATTAAGAGACTTTCCTAAGTCCTGTTAAAAAGAGAAAATACTAAAATTTTTGGTTCTGAATTCTGGTTCACCCCTGATCCTTCTACAGCAGAACACTTTCCTTTCAGCTTAATAGTTTACCCCAGGGATATAACCGATGGGTATAGTGGACTTTTATTGCACATTTAAGCAAAATTGATTCCAGTGGAGAAACTGAGCAAGAGGCGGAGCAAGAGAATGAATTGCCATATTGAATTTATTGTAGTGCCTGAAGAAGGGCTAATTAAAAGCCCGAAACGTCGCAATTACGCAACAATACTGACTGTGATTCCTATTCTTTCATAGCCAACATACATAATGCATTTACTTAATAAAATTATAATATTGTTGGAATTCTTGGCAGAGGCAGTTGTTTAATAAAGAACGACTTTATTACTAAGCTACATTGTGGATCATTATAACAGAACCAAATAATAAGCTGCCAACATGCACGCTATGTCGAATGCGGAGCTAGATGCTCATAAGCAGTGTCAGATTAACCCACGTAGAGGCCCTTAGGGCGTCGAAATCTCGGTGCCCACGCACGTTGCCAATTATATCCTGAAACGTTTTGGAACAACAATATCTTGATAACCAATTTTATTTAACAAAACAAACATTAATAAACAATATAGTGAACGGCACAGAAAACTGCATAGAAGTGGCAATTTAAAAAAGCACATCAAATTGGTGAAATGGTAAGATTGATAAGAGATGTTACCCAACATATCTTTTTTCAAGCATAAGCAGACAACAGGTCTGTAAAGTCAGCAAAACCTGAGCAAAATCTGTTTCTTTTAATTCATTAAAGGAGCACGAAAGCATGAAGTCATGGTCGATACCGACCATGAGTGAACAGATTGCAAAGAGCAAGAAAACTTGCTAAAGTTTAGGAATGTCCCTATTGATGCATTGGATTTCTGCTCTCTTAGGGTTGATGATGTAGCTCTACCAGGTGAAAAAAGCGTCGGGCGAGCACTTCCGAAAATTCCAAGTCACTCAAGTCGATTGGTGCCTACACCCCCTGTGATGAATACAAAAACAAGACAATCAAAATCGGTCGATATGACCAACCTGAGCAGCTCCAACGAACGGAATACAGACGTCTTGCTTAGGCGGTCTACCCTTGCTGATTTCGAAAGTGTGAAAATTGTGATAGATGATGTAGACTCGGATCACTTAAGAGGCAAGTATTAATCTTTCTTCTTGACCAAGGCCTTTGTCACTACTGGCAATGGCAACCTCTTGCGTGCAACTTTTGGTTCCGACATTTTGGAAAATGTTGTCATGTAATAAATGCTGGTTTTATTAGTAGAAAATGGTTGGTAATGTCAAATGATACAAAGGTATATACCTTCGTTGTCATTTAATTAAAATTGCTAACAACTTTATTATTCATTCTTAAAATAGTGTTTTAATTAAGTTAAACCTATAAATACTGTATATTGAGAAATTTAAAATTTAAAATTGTTTCGTAATATTTGTAAAGTTTAATAAAAATCCTTAAACATTTCAAATAAATGGAAGATCTATTAAAATTATCCTAATACATTACCCACAATGTTAAATATCAGTGAAGATACTTCCCAAAGATACTTATCATTGAAGTATGCAGAAAGTGCACTAGTATTTCATTATTTCTGATAAAGTTTAGTGAAATGCATTATCACCAACCTAGTTTCCTTTAAGCGAAATACCAACAATTACCTTTTTATATTTATTAAAGCTCAATGTAATTAGATTTTTCTACCGATTTAGTAGGTAGCATATGCTAATCGAATATCTTGAACGATATCTTTTTAATGCCATCTTAGACAAAGCCAAGAAGGTGTTGCAAAGAAAAGTCATACTAAGTAGGATGTCTCCCGACAGTGGACAACGATGTAAGATTTTCGTCATTTTAAACATGATCATTTTCTATCATCATCCCATTTTGTTTTTGCTGGTTATTAATTATTTCTTTAATCACTTTTATTCACTGTTGTTGTGCTGTTGTCATATTTTGTGGTACATTTATTAAACGTTTTGGATGTACCATACCTTCTGCGAATGCATGCGCAATATTTGACTTTCCAAATGACACAATGCTATGCTACAGTGATTTATTATTTTTTCAAATTTAGCAAGAGGATTTGGAATGCGTGTGGTTGGCGGAAAAATAGGAGAGGATGGAAGATTGTTTGCATATGTTGTTTGGACGGTTCCTGATGGTCCTGCAGAACTAAATGGAATCTCGAAAGGTATGATACAGGGATATTACAAATGAACTATTAGGGTTATGACGTCATTTAGTGCAGAAATTCTCTGTAACAAAACCATCTATCTGGGGATAGATGGTAAAAAGTGCATATTGATGCTGGCAAGGTTGTCAAAGACCTGGAAAACCAGGGAAATATACAAATGCGTTTACTGGTTTTGAAAATTCGGCGAAAATGGCGTTTGTTGAAGAAAATATTGTTCCTGATAATCTGTCAGAAATAATTATCTCAGGCATGGTAATGCAGGGAATATTTAGTTTTGCGATACAAATATGTTTCGTACTAATCTGGAAAGTCATTGAAAATGCACATAGTCATGGAAATTCAGCGAAAAAGCCACGATTATCCTTGTCGTTAAATGCAGGAAATGTTTAGATTATTGTCAAAAATAAGTTTTGCACTAATCTATAAAGTCATTGAAAAAGTAAATCGCCATAGAAATTCGGCAAAACTATTTCCTGATTCAATTCAATTCAATTCAACTCACTATTCTACTAGCAGCAAGTGATATGTTATGTGCTGGGGGATTGTAATCCATCAACCCAATTTGTGATTTATGATATGTTTACGAACATGTTCGCCTGCAGCGTTCTATTAATTTACTTCAGCAAGTAATTGTTGAGAAATACATGTAATGGCTAAATTCCTTCATTTCTATTTCAATTTTAAAATTTTTTCGCATACGGCATGTTCCTTTAACTATTAATAATTACGCAGATTTTGTGTTAAGAAAGACAAGGCGAAAATTAATGGTTTGTGATTTTAAGCCTTTTTCTTATTATTAATTTAATACAAACAAATTCTGTGAAGGAATTGGCTACAATCCATAATTTGTGATAATTTTTTTCAAAAATATTTCCTTTGGCGTTCCTAGTAAAAATGCGGCCATTTAAATCATTTCTAAAGTGATGTGATTAAAATTCAACAGGTAACACAATCTTCATAGGTGCATAGCCTAATTTGGTTGATAGTTTGCAAGTTACAGGACTTTCATTTGTAATAAACTTCTGCGGTATTTCATTTTACAAGTTTCGCTTTTTGTAATAATTAAGTGTTTGAATTTGCAAAGTTACTTACATATGCTGTATGGGCCAACAGGTGACAAGGTTTTGGAGTGGGATGGCGAATCTCTTGTAGACAGAACGTTTGAAGAAGTGTCCGCCATCATAGACCACTCTAGAGATGAGGTCAGCATCGTGACAGAACATATCATTGAAGGGTAAGTCTGTTTCCATTGAAACAGTTTTATATGCTTTTTGAATTTGCTGGCTAAACAGGCAAAAGAAAAAATTGCCATTTTACATGTTTCAATTGATTTTCTTACATGATGGAACCAATTTCTATCATTGTCACAAATGTGGCATTAGCTCTCAAAAGCAATGCCGGATTAACCCATGTAGAGGCCCTTAAGCCGTCGAAATCTCGAGGCCCCCTTTGCACTTTGCAAATTATATCCTAATACGTTTTGAACAACAAAATCTTGATAAACCAATTTTATTAAACTAAACAAACATTCATAAACAATATATTGTAATATTATTAAACAAACATTATACTTTTTTTAAAAGAAACTGTAAATGTAATATTTTTCTATCTATTAGAAACAATTTAAAAAATTATGATTGTAATTCTCTTTCAAAATCAAATTCAAGATTATTTTGATTGCTTGCCACGGGGCCCCTAAAAGGCATGGGGCCCATAGGCTGGTGCCTACTTGGCCTATTGGATGATCTGGCACTGATGAGAGAGCTTGTGGTTATGCTTTTTCATGCAACTATAAGTATACACTTTGAAGGTGTATGCTTAAAGGGGAAGATTTCTTGGGTAGGGACTGCCTTAGATGGTTTTTCGATCGGACGAGACCTCCTGATCTCACTCCTTGATGGCGATTGCATGGACCGGTGGAGCTGTGGAGCCGGTATTCAGTCTTTCTAACAGGAGTAGAGGGCCTTATGGGGTGATCTGCACAGGAGCACTTTAGAGTAGGCAGCTATGGTCTATGTATAACAAGAGTAGCAAGGGAATTTGAATGGACCAATAACAACAGAGCCAGTTGTGCGATTAATGTTTCCTGTCCTTAACTGCCACTCGTTCCCATGCGGTTGTTGCTGGTGGCCATTTTAGAGGCTTCATACGCGTCATGGGTGCAGCTTTCTCTATGAGGGGGGAATCCAGAAAACCAGCCAGTAAGTTGAATATATCTGATTGGTTAAGGCTTTTGCTACTCTTGTTATACATAGACTACAGCAGCTTGGTTGCCTCCTGAGTTACCCCAGGAGGAAGTAACTGCATACAGTTGCATGCAATTTTCAAGTTAGCTCTGCCCACCTGCGATTGCTGAAAAGAAGTTACTATGTTCGGCTGCGTCGTCACCTTTTTTCAGTGTTTGCACCGAC
>JAQIXS010006585.1:0-10460 GCA_034700785.1 Rossiulus vilnensis | reverse complement strand
CCTTTAGAAGTTCATGACGACAGCTGAAAAAGTGCGCAACAAGAGGGCAGACTTTAGGGGAAAATGAACAACGATTTGAGGGCCTCTTTTCAATGGTTTTTGTGCTTTTCCAGAGGTTTACTAGAGGTTACAAGAGGTATACTTTTAGGTCTATAACATATTTGGGTTATAGTGGACAAGTGTATAGAAGAACCCTTGCAACATGTTCTTTAATGCCATGAATAATATATTTTTGAGAAGTCTCGTTCGGCTTCTTAAATAATGAAACAGTGCATTTCATTAAGTACAGATTGACCTTTTGATGTTTTTTAATGACCTAGATTCTACACTGAAGATCACTATCTTTACCTCTCACTAAACGCTTGAGTGTTTCATTGCTGGCATTTCTTTAGAATCATTTGAAAGGTTTTTTAGCAGCACTACCTTTAGGATATATTTTGAGATTTTGTTTTAAAAATACAAATGTAATTGAGTAGGCTATAGGCTGATATTTCCATTTTTGCTACATCATAGATACGATGTACATTATGTTGGGCCTGTAACCAATTATTGTTTATCACAAAATTCCATCACTTCTTAAATGCAGATATTCGCAAAACGTATCAATTTCGAATACATGTTCCATTAATTGGCCACTAATTGGCGAAACAAAACTTTAAGATCTTTAATTATTTAATATCAGCAAAATTGAACGAATTCACATTCTGAGCAGGTTCTAGCAAGATTTGGAATGGTAGGCTATTGTAACACGTGACTCACGCTAAGCCATTTTTATTCATTTTACATTAACGCACAGTGTTTATAACCTCAGTTAGTGCCTTTCAAAGAAATAATGAATCGTAGAAATATTTTCAATTTTTTAAAAGAAATTGTTCAGTCATATTTCCCATAAATTAAATGATCATCCTTAAACTGTTCTAAAACGTATCCAGGCAGCTAATAGCTTTTCAGAAATCCAATCCACCAGCAGACAACCGGAAGTATAAATAATGTAATTTCTACGCTTGCTTTCTTCTTGGTAAAGTAATGAGATGAATAGCGCAAGGCTGCTTGAAATGTGTTGTCAATTGACTACTGATGTACAGAAGTGGGCCAAATTGTGAACATTAACCACCAGTTAGTAGTTAGTTTTTATGCAGCGGATTTTAGTGACGTCACTTGAAAAATTATTGTCCTGGAGTCAAGGGTGGATCCAAGCTTTCGAGTTTTTTCTCATGTATTTTTGGAACTAACCCCCTCCCATGACGGGAGTAGAAAGTTGAGTAGGCGTTTGGTGCATAATAGCACAGCCAAACGATAGATACGTTGCTGCTTAATATTAGCGAGCATTTGTTTACTGCTTTGGTATAATCGCCCGTCTTATGATAGGCAGCGTACGAAAACATGTTTGGTATTAAGCAGATTTTAAAGTGCGATTGCTAAAAATATCGACTGAATCTAGATGCTTTGTTGTCTAACCATCATTTCAAATACATACATGTGCACAGTAGTAAGGCATGCTCCTGCTTCTAAAAATGTCATTCAGTATGCTTCAACTGAAGATTTTGAAGCTAGTCTGTAAGTTATATTAAATGCTCTGTTGAAATTCATTGTCCAAAAAACCGCTATTGTAAAGGTGCTCTGAACCTACCTTTTTATAAGCTGAGCGAGTTATTTTGTGTGACGTCGGTGGCGGTATCAATTACATGAAAATGTCATTAGAAAATATTGATTATAGAAGGCTCGGTCATTTGCATCGTATCTGCGACCGCATAATCATGATAGTCGGTGCCCGTAAACATAGCTAGCCTGCATAAGTCAAAATGTCTGGTCACTGATGCACATGTATTTTAAAACTGGCGATCGACACACATCTGTAGTTAAAATACTGCAGATATCCACACATATGCCTGCGTCCGTTTTCTCATGTTTTCATATGGTTGATTTAATGTATTTATTTTGGCTGGTTTACTTTACATTATAAACTGTAATATTTAGGTGAGATTTTCTGCTCCTCAGATGTAAAACTTACATTTGCATAGGCCTATATTAGGCTGCACTAATATTTTTAGCTCTTGCTTCTTTATAATTTGTCAACTATAACGAAAACACGTAAATAAATCCGCTTTGCGTATGGTGGCCCGCTACCGTAAAGCCGGGTATCCATTTTGAGAGGTGAGAGTAAAATTATACTCTCCCTGAAGGATATATTCAAATGAGCGTGTCAATTGGAACGCAGTATAGAACGCGTTCAGTTGAAAGAAACCTCTTGGGAGAGGTTACTTTCCCTCTCACCTCAAATGAAATACTTAACATGTAACTTAAGAATGTTCGCAAGGATAATATTTTGTCTGATTTATATAGGCGGCCTATATGTACTTTTACTTTTATGTTAAGGTTTCACAGTTAAAAATTGTCTAACTGAAATGTGTCCAATAACTTTTTATTGGACTAATTTCATTATTTTTGCGAAACCACTATTTACACATTTTTAATAATTTTAAGCCTTCGGTAAATTAGTGCTAATAAAGGATGTTTAGCTTTGAAATTACTAGCAATTAATATACAGTAAGATTGAAGGATGTGTTCCTCAACTTCCGCATTGGCCGCAGACACAACACCAATGGACATGCACTTGTTGACACTTACTTTCAAATGTATAGGCCATGTCGCTGCCAATTCGTGCTTGTGTCCGTCTAGGGCCTGGTATAACATGTAATTAAGATGTTATCAAAATACGGTTGGCAAACCCTAGTATCAGTTGTTTTTAATTATTTATTGAGACCAAAAAACTATTTTTTAATCATAGTTTCACTTGTTCATGTTGTAGGTGTGATACACATTTTAGTGCGCCAAGAGGGATGGGCGTCCTCCCACCTCATTATGGAAGCAGTTCTGATACGATAATCATGGATTGTCCCTACGCAAACAAATTCCAGAAAAAAACATCAATTACGCTACAAGTCCATGGTCTAACTTCTCTGCGCAGTGATTCAGTCTGCAATGTTTCGGCTGCACAATTTCACACAAATTGAATGTTTGCGAACGATTGATGTGACAGGCAGGTTCAGCTGAAAGTGGCTATTCTACCTAACACAAGGCTACAATTTCCACCGTAATGAGCCTTGCGCAAACAAATAATTAATTTGATCATTTGAATGCCTTATTTGGTAAAATTGTTTTGACCTTATCTGAAGGCCTATTGGTACGTAATTGCTTTTATGCAGGTTTCTGTTGATGAAAATCCTCTGGATGTCAGCATAAGGCTCCTATTTTAAAAATGCTTTGAGGTTTGTTTTGCATCTCTTCAAAGCTGTGGCCTAGGCCTAGTTAAGAAATTTCACAACTTCACCTGCACAAATTAAGTCACGGAAGTTTAAAATTATCCTGCCATGTTCTGGATAGAATTTGGGCCCAAATTCCTAATTTCCATTCCATTTGGCGATTGGGAGGTGCATGACCATGAATGTCTTTGTGCTTTGAGAGCTCTTTCGCTACACCACCATCATTTCAAGATAACAATGGACGTTTAAAGGGAGAGATTCGAAAGGGATGAATGTTAAATATGGGCAAATATTGTCCTATGAAAACAATAAGTTCAATAAAAACTCATTGCGTTTTCATATTGATTCTAAAAATGTTATTCATAATGATAAATTTCGTAAATGCACGCCATTTTATCAGTAATGGCCCTACAGTAATTTTCTTGCAATTGTGAAATCATAATAGCAAATCCAAAATAGCGCATCCAATTTACTTATCAGCATATTCAACAGGCTATATTCTCTTATTTGGAGGTATATTTTTTTAAATAGCAGCCCCTAAATGGTATCCTGTTTACCATTACCGTACCCATATTATATGCATGGGTTTTCTATTACATTTCCATCAAATCCTTCATATTTTGCCAATTGTCTACCATCCATTATTTGGCAATCTAATGGAAGTGTGAGTTGAGTAAGTACAATAGGTACTGGCAGTGCTTGAATGCGCCATGGCAACCACGGATTAGTTTTTCACCTTGTTGATTCTTATGCAGTGCTGCACCTCATCAAATTGGCACATCTAGCGCAAATAGCATGTTTATCCTGCATTTGGAAAGCTTGGAAGGGGTGAACAAGATGAAAAAGATACTTAAATAGAGGTTTGACCAGTTGACGAAAGGATTGGTAGTAAACGACACTTTTATGCACAATAAATAATGTACCTGGAGAGCCTCTTTCTTCTGATAGTCAGGGTTGTCATCATTTGGAAATTGACATGAAAGTATTCATATCTATGAGCAATTGATTAACTATGATTTGCCGTTTTGGTGGCATCTTTCAAGAATAATTAGATTTTGACCACATGCAGAAACGGTAATTGCAAGCTATTAAATCGTTGAATAATTCGATAATGAATACGTACTGAACTATGTCATCACTTAAAAATGATGTTATTAACCACATTGGCCTAGGTCTTTGTCTGAGTCTACATGTGCGTACAGCTTGTAAAGAAAATCTGACCCATTTCAGTGGTACAGATTAGTGGCCAAATTGTCGTTATTTAACTACTGCATGCGATCATAGCTCGCATTTACAGTAATAGTATATCTTGTAGAAACGGTTGGGAAACAGCGTGCGAGGAGATGTCATCTTTATGACATTAAAATCGCTTTCAACATCAGAAATCTGAAGTAAAAAGGTCATGTTAACCCATTTGACTAATGCCGTACATGCAGCTTTTATATCGTTAGATGTGCTGAATATTGCAAACCTACACTACTGTATTGAGAAAAGGGATTCTGCATAACCTACATGTCGTGACCCTTTAGTTTAATATCAGCTCTTTATGGAGGTTGTTTGAAATATAATGATTGAGTTGATTGTTTGAGATGCAGAAATTTTGAATTGTTAATTTCACTCCTTCGGAAACTAGGCTATTGAGGCCACTGGCTTCTTTTTCAACAAAGATTGCATTAAGATTGAATGCATACAGTAGGCCTAGCTTACTAACTAGTGATTTCAGCCATTTTAATATCTTGAATGCAATGATGAAAATACAGACATGTTGGGGCGTTCGTAATACTTTATTGAATGTCTTGTTGAATTCCGGCCTGTACCGTTATTATTCTGTGCATGCAATAAGCGAGTCGTCATTTCAAGGTGACCTTCATGATTTCCAAAGAATGCTCTTGTTTTGGTTTCCTACATGTACATTTCACAATTTTCTTCTCTTTTTCTAGGATCCTGCAGGGATTTTTGATCTTATTGAAGTTGTGGGAAATGGAACTTATGGACAAGTTTATAAGGTGAGTGAAACTTGTTGCCAAATTGAACAGCATGCAGTATATGCATGTACATGTAGCTTAACATTTTTTCATATAATTCAATGAAAAATGATACCGTTACACCTGTATCCCTTATTCATTGAGATCTTTTTGACTTAATTAACGGTGTGTTATTCAGGCTCCTGTCGCAGCAAGGTACCACATTCCTTAAGTCACATTATCTCTTTCAGCTCAACAAACCAAAAAAAAACTTGTTCATTATTCTGCCAGACAATTTTATCATTGCTAATTTCAAGGGGCAATGCAAACGTTCGCCGAGATAGCAGTAATGGACAAACAAAGATAGGCCTAGGTTGCTGTTTACAGGGTTTTTTTCTTTTCTGATTGGTAATTGTTAATATTTGTTAGGAGCCAAATTCGCGTACGCCAACACAAGTATGGTCACCTCACTTACTTTGGCAAAGCTACTTATCCCAGCTAACCCAGACATCACTTAAATTCATTTTATCTTCTTTGGCAGTGTGGTTGAATTGTTTACTCTGTCAAGAACTACATTATTAAACTATCATTGACTAAGATTAGAGTTGTCGATTGGAATGATGTTGCGTGAAGGTAGAAATTGTTTGTTTACCACATAGACTTGTCGAATACTTACGATATCTTAATTAGCCATGTTTCATTAATTTACATGTAATTGTCATGCTTTCGTCCCCCCTCCCTCCCCCAACTTAGTTAAAATCATGTAACTTTGTTTGTTGTAGAAGAGGAAATGAACAAACCAATCTAATGCCAAAGCTGGCAAACAGTCCACGGACCAAAGCATTTGCTCGCATTTTTAATTACCAATTTTACTAATGCTTCAGCGTTTACGATCGTTGTATTTGATATGCTTCGGGGAAAAAAAGCCTGCCTAGATAACATTAATTAGTGGGAACACTCCCATCTGCTTTCCTCTCAAGAATTTCTATGCGTCACAATCTTTGCATCATGTTTGCCTTGGCACTGTGCTCGTTATCTGCTGCGATTCTCTTTAATCTACCGAAATCGTTTTCATCGCAAATACTTGATCCTTGTCCGCTGTAAGCGGTAATTCGAAAGAAGAATAAACGTAGGAGTGACGTTAGTATTTTTCATGCTTTGGGTAAAGAAGGGCTTCACATGCTCCGAAGTTACGAGTTATTCGACCGCGAATTATGGTTTCTGGCATCTTTATAAACTTGACATGTAACAACTATGCGTTTCGTAATACTTTCTCTTGATAAGGTCCCAAGGTTAGCTATGATTAGGCCCTGGAAATAATGCTCGTTTTGTTATTCTGTAGAAAGTTGGAAGGAATCGCGTTGGTGGGCCCATGATCCATGTTTCGTAAAATAAAAGGAGTTTGCTCCACTTTTTCTTGAGTAGATTTTCGCCCCACCTTTTTTTTTTTATTTTGTCCCAGACCGATTGCGATTTCCAAATAATGCAAAACAGTGTCATTCAAATTGAGACATGTAGATTTCTGACTAGTGATAAGCCGTGCATGTATCATAGAGGATGTTTTTTTGTGTGAATTTAAATAAAGCTATCCCCACTTTCTTTACTAAACCTACCAGGAACCTACCAGATGACAAGTAATGGAGTAATGATAGTTGGTAATGGCATTAGTAATGATCGTGTAAGGCCCGCTTAGTTTCTGCACCTCATCTTATCACGACTGTCTGCTCAGATTAGAAGAGGATAAACTGATAGGATTAACATACTATCTATGCTTGTAAACTTGGCAGTGATTTGCTAAATTAGCCGATAAATGAAAAGTATTTTGAGGAAATAATTATCGCGAACTTTCTCACAAGAAGGCAGGGCCCGGAAGGCCAAGCAAATCGCTCCAGCGGTTGTTTTGATTGTAAGCCTGTTGTTGACACACTAGTCAGGAATTTATCGAAGGTAAAAATTGATATCTGACGTCATCGGCCAATCTAGGCTGTGGTAGAATAGGGAATTGACCCTTCCACTGGACCATGGCTTGTTTCATGGAAGAGTTGGTTGCGGCCTCTGCTTCGCATTAAATAGTGGCATTACCAGCTTTGCTAGGATAAAATGGTTGGGCAGTCCTACACTTCATTATAATAATAATAAAAAAAAGAATTGTGATGAATGGCCATGATGGCGCGCATTAACAATTATGCGCTAGAGTGCAGAGGCTGTCCTGTGACGTCTGTCTAATTGTTATAAACACTGTTTTGCAAATGCGAATGAAAGTGGAACCATTGTGTGATTTGCATGCCTTGTTTTATGGCCAACAGGGCGTGATACCTGCTAGCTGCAATACTGCAAACGTTGCTTGCCACTGGCACTGGCTTAATTATTAATCATGCATTTATTTAAACCTTGCTAGATTCAGGTAGATTAAGGTAGATTAAGGTATTACTAACTAAAGTATTCCACTACATTCTAAGCAAACTTTTTAGCCATTGTCGTGTGGGAAATTATAAACCTAACCTTCAGATAAATACCGTACCGGGAAACTGTTGCTTCTGTGAAGGCATTATCCTGATCTCGTTAAATGATTTGTTCTTAATTAAACGTGCATGCAGTAGGATTTTCCTTTCGTGTAAAAAAATAAATATGTGTCTACACGAATCGTGGGAATAAGTCGACATAGAAACAACGTTTTAATTGACTAGGCATTCTTTTGCCCTTAACTTCTCAGCACAATGTTAGGTAATTGAATTGTTGGGTTTAACCAAAATGTGGACCATTTGCGAGGATATTGACAAGTAAAGTGCTTGCAGTTTTTTGTTATCGTGGCATGCGCTGTAACCATTATAGCAACATCTTAGAAATTAAGCAGACTCCAGCGCTGGGTAGGTCTGCGCTTTTGCAACGCAAGGAGGTCCCAAAAGGCTTGTTAGATAAACACGAACATCTTCAAAATAAGCAAAGTGAAGCATTTTATTGATTTACACTCGACTGTACCGTGCTCATGTAACAATAAAGCTAAAGTAGGCTATTTGTAATCCGCTAATATTTTATTCCAAAAAAAATTTCCTCGAATTATGAAAAAAATAGTCTTTTGTTGTAAGTGTTGTGCATTTAAGACATGGCACGTTTCATACAGCTTCCCCCCCCCCCTTAACCCTTTAAAGCATATATCCATGATAAATGTGTATACAGTATGAGTAATGATTACCATGCTTTAAAATTTAGCAACAGTTTTTATTGTCGTTTTAGCATTTATAGTAATGCATGTACTTATTTTAAGAGGGCAAGTTGTGGAAAAAATGCATTGCCTTTCGCTTTTTTAAATTGTGTTTTCCTGTTTCCAGGGACGTCACACAAGAACAGGGCAATTGGCGGCCATCAAGGTGATGGATGTCACTGAGGTAAGTCACCCATTTTACAAATACCTTTGGAGTTAGTGATTTTACAAGTCGAAATATGGAGTGTATTTCCATTGAACACTTATCTGGTTATCCTCGACTGACTGAATTGACTATCGGTGCTTTGAAAAATAATTTTGGGAATTAATTCTGAAAGCTGTTTTCTTGTTGATTTCGCTTATTTTGCTCTGGATTCGGTGATATCATGATCTGACCTTTTTAACTCGATCATACGCGGTGTTATCTTGTCATGTCAGCATCAACAAAAGTGACTTGGTTTCACCATGCCGTTAGGTTTAACATTTTGTTGTATGCAAATTAATGCTAATGTGGATCTGAATTAGGTAACGTAATTTGGTGGTCCCGGTGTAATTAAATTTGGGTTACTCGCATATAATTATGTAGTGGCCTAATTAATTTTATTTTTAGGCTTGCTTTGATAATTGAATTTTTGTCTTCCTTAACGTAATTTTGCACAGAGGATAGAAATGTTGTTCATTATTCATACTTTGGTCATCATGCATTTCTGAAACCCTAGAATTATTTTTAATCAGAGATGTTAACTCATTGCAAGTTTAAACGTTCACGTGGGTATAAAATCAGTTTACAACAAGATATTCCAACGTTTGTTAATTGCGAGATACTGGGCTAAAATTTGTCTCAAATTATGACTGACGTTGCTCAATGATGGAGCTATTTTCTGCTGGCGAGCTTAAACGTGTATCTGGGCTTTAAGAAGTTTAATCAGAATTACTAAGTGGATGGCGTACAAATTCACAGGCGAGAGTGCGGGTTATTTTTGGAAAAGTTCACACAAAAAACAAGCTTAGCTGTGCGTGTCATTAATCATCAGCTGAAAAAGTTAACAAAACGAGTTGTTAGGAAGCTGCTAAATATTCAGCTAATGCCACGCACTAAGCAATTAATTATACTTAAAAAATGGTGCGAGGGTGATGAACATATGGTCAACTTTTGTTTATTTACGATTGCTCTTCTTGTTTGAGTAAAATAATTTATGGCAATGGTTGGGATGACATTCCACAGGCTATAATTTTTGAGAAACGTGTATTGCAGTTACTGTAGCCTGGTCTGGATGGAATTTAAAACTGTGGTTTGTCCACAGGAAGTTTACTGAAAGAAACATAGTCAAGTCTAGTGTCCAGAACGAAGTTGCCTACTTGGGCATTGAATCTGTTTGTGAGTTGGTTTCATTTTCACTCCATTTGGTTTGATACTTTCAGCCTTCCTGTACCTCTGCCATCGCGATTAAAGCAGCCTACCTCCATCGACGCCCATATATGATTAATTAGCCCCATTGAGAGCAAGAAAGTGTTACTTTCACTCCTTTCCGATTAGATAGAAGTGCAACGCGATTTTTGAATTCCAAACCTGCTGCGGTAATAATACGGCGATAAAAAATTGCGATAATTGAATTGGGTTACTTGCTCCACTTCATGTCGATGATGCCAAACGTGCTGGGGAATGGGGAGGAAATCGGACACACATTTTGTCACGCGCACTTATTTCTACAGATTGAAAAAAAAAATTGGCCATGCTTTGAATCATGGTCATTGTATCGAAACAATGCGCACAATTAAAGGGGAGGCGGATTGATGGCCGCAACTTTGCAACGGACAATTCAAGATGCACCTTGTGTAACGCGTGCCATTGTGCATTGTTTGATTACTGCTCTCAGCTTCTCACTCGCAATCTTGAGCTTTCACGATCATCGAGATGAGAACGCACTTCAATCTTCGGACGGCCAGTGCTGAGATCGTTGACGAAGAACTTTAAATTCATCTGCGATTAAAGAGAATCACTGTCCCAAATTCATTCACAAATCTGACATT
>JAQIXS010006584.1:0-10461 GCA_034700785.1 Rossiulus vilnensis | reverse complement strand
GTTGTGCGTGGTACTTCTGTAGTTGTGGTTGTGCGTGGTACTTCTGTAGTTGTGGTTGTGCGTGGTACTTCTGTAGTTGTGGTTGTGCGTGGTACTTCTGTAGTAGTAGTGAGTGATGCTTCTGTAGTAGTGTGTGGTGCTTCTGTAGTGGTAGTGTGTGGTGCTTCTGTAGTTGTGGTGTGTGGTGCTTCTGTAGTGGTGGTGCGTGGTGCTACTGTAGTGGTGGTGTGTGGTGCTGCTGTTGTGGTGGTTGTGTGTGGTGCTTCTGTGGTAGTGGTGAGTAGTGCTGTGGTGGTTGTAGCAGGTGGGGCTGGAGTGATTTTACCTGCAAGGTGTTTCAAACAAAATATTGTGTAAAATGATCTACAGCCGTTTACTTAGCAAAACATTTTGTGAAAATAATCAAATATTTCAAGTAATTGATTTAAGATAATTAGCAAGTTAATGTGGTATTTTGCTGGTAACGTTCCTGAACATTAAAGACAAATTATTTATTCATAGATTGATGCAAACACTGATCTATAATTAACAGTTGTAATTGCATTTAATTTAAATTGATACTCTTAGGACATCGATATATCGTTATAGCCTCATAATTGAGTAGAGTATAGAAAAATCAAAATAAAAGTATTTATCACATTATGGAAATTGTGTTCTAGGTACAACACATTGGGGACGTTTACTTTATGCATTGAGAAGTTTAAGGAATAAAAATGAACTTAAGATTGCGTTACATGCTGTCAATCTATGTACTTTTATCAGATTTGGGATATATGATGACACTTACTGCATCCGTGATTGATTTCAATGTTATCGACCGCCAATAACTCATGTCTTGCCAAGATTGTTCCATTTACTGAGAACTGGATAAATAGATAAGATTGATAAAGTTCAAATCATTAGTTACGTGACCCTCTCAACAGGGGTTACATTCGCAGAATTTTTTTTGATAAGAAACAGATCGTTATCGTGCGTTGAATTAGTCGAAAATTATTGACTTAACAAAATTATAATATGTTCCAAAGATTAAAATGATAGTCTTTAGAGTACGTTTTTCCTATTTCGTGCATATTTTATTATCATGACTATTTTTATACGAAACACAGAATTCAAACAAGCCAAAGGAATGTTTTTTAAGTTTCAAACTTACGTGTCCTGTGCAGGGATATTCTTCGCAACACGGGGCAGCCATTGGCCCGCAAGTTATTGTCAAATCGTCCCAAGTGTCAGTACTGTAACTCCAAATTATTGATTTCTCATAACTGCCATCGGTGCTAACGAAGTTCAGTACTGGACGCGCATTTCCATCGTAGAATTCAGGGTGCCTCCAAATGCTAATTGAAATCTCATCACTTGCGTAGATGGTTACTCCATCAGCCGGGTTAGATTTTATGGAAGCAGTTTTTGGTGGATTGTCCTGGACCTGAAACCACAGGTATCCACTAGCTGCAAACGATTAGTTTATTTCTGATTATTTCCTTATTATCGGCCTTCTTTATAATTTAAATGAAAGTCGAATATCACTTTGTCAAATGAGCAAGTAAAACTTTCCAAATTGTATATTTATCTTCAAAACGTACAACTGAAATGGTGATATGAACCTCAACAATCAAGGTTCTATTTGTTTTGAAAAGAAAATTTGGAATGCTAGATGGCATCCTTGATGGAAAATTACCCAACATATTGTTTTGAATTTTGTTCAATTTAAATTGTTATCACACCTTATACAAAATTCTAGAATTTATGAATTAGTGCACATATTTTATAATGCGTCCTGAACACTAAAGGAATTATGTTACCTTATTTCAATAAACCGTTTTATAAACATTTATTTTTACTGATTTCTAATTAGATCGAAAAAATAACGCATACTTGCACTGAATTGGGGTATCCTGGTCAAGTCTGGTTCGATTCCATCACTATTTTCTGACCAAATCCAATTTCGGGCACCGGTGTTCGTCCAAGAGTTTGTTTCATCAAAATTCGAGCAGTAATAATTTGCATTTATCAAAACTAAAAACACATGTACAAGTAGTTGTTTTCATCGATTTGATTAAACCTTGAAAATAAAATATTAAATATCATGTAAATACAGAACACGAAATAATTTCACTTACCAATACCATTAAACGCAATTAAAAAGATTGTTATTCCTTTTATTGCCATCTTAAATTATCTGCTTTTAAATGACGGCTAGATTCGACCAATTTTTTAAAACGTTTGATTGTATAATTCCGCTCCACAACCAAAGTGTTCTGAACTTATAATGGAGACCTTAATATAGCCATTGTTTTATCTACTTTTGGTTATTTTACTGATAATTTTAATATTGCTTTACTATTTATAATTACGTTTCTTGATAAACGTCTGCAGATGTCAGCGTTGATGTTAACGTTTTATTGACAGATAATAAAATCTTGCAAAATTGTCAAATTTGTAATGTTTGAAATTTGTAGATTTAAGGAATTCATCCGTTTTCATGACAACTGAAATCGTGATTTATCGTGGCTCTGCCAAGCACAACAAATTTAATGGAATTTACACTGAATTAACTGCAATGTCACGGCCATGTGCTGCCAAAGTGATATAAAAATCACCAGAAGATGACGTCAATAAACTAATTTGATCCACTCTTTCATTACGTTTGAGATTAAGATTAGATTGTTAAATTTCAATAGTACATAACAGCCTGATGTGCATGTGAGCATTACGCTCACAAAATACACCATATAGTCGTTCAAATGTACTTGTTCTAAAAAAACTTCATTTTTTTTGATAAATTTAAACTTTTTTACCTAATCGTTTCTCTATGTACGTTTTTCATTTTAATTACATGTATGCTAAAATTATGATAAAACCTAAACAAAACGAAAAATTTCAATACAAGTAGCGCAACTATTACATTTCGATCACCAGCAAGAATAACGACAGTATGAGAAAATAATTGTTATTTGGAATGTCATTCTACTTGTCGTCTATGATTTGATATGTAGCATACAATCGAAAAACGTTGTAAAAATAATTCCTTGTCTGGTTATTTGGGCGGCCTTTTGAAGCCTTCACGGGAAATAAATCAATGTTTAACAACATTTGCAACATTACAACCATTAAATATTCGGGGGTAAATATCTTTACTTTTGGTTGCAAATTCGCTGTTATTATGTTTTATTTCGGAATTTTTCCGGCGATTCCAAGTCTGTTTTGATCATAAATTGCTAACTTTTTGTTGTTGCCAATGACATTTATAAAAGCTGGTTTAACACCAGCTTTAAAAGCTTGGTTACCAAAGTGAAATTGAAAAGTAAATCAAGTCCATATAGTATATTCAGGCATTACTTTATGCTTGTATGTTACAATTGTATTAATAATAAACTATTTTATCAATTTATATTTTAGATTTTTTTCAGCAAAACTTCAGCACTTTTAGCTACACTCTACTGAGTCTTTATAAATAAGCGTAGAAAATATTGAAACTAGAATAAAAGTTTCTGCCTATTTTGATTTAATTATATTTGACTCAGTAAAATATATATGATGAAAATACTTCTTTCCGCTGATATAGCTCGTTACTAACCAAAATGAATTTATTAAATCAAACCTAGACCATGTTCTTAATAAATTTTAAAAGAACAGAAATAAGATATTTTTCTGAGCTATCGAAACGGCTTGTGATAAGTTAATTCTACGCTGAAAAAAAACAACAGAATTCACACTAATGATTTTGAAGTTATTTTATTTTATTAAGCAAATACATGCTTGTGTGTCCCAGTAACAGAGCAATCTTTGTTGCTTCGTTGTCGGATTAATTCAACATGTAATCATCGATAACGATTATTGTAAAACAACATATATCGTGGTACAGATATCTAGTATCGTTGTTATCTTTATAATTTAAATTCACTCAGTAAAAAAATTAAGTTAAAATTGATTTTATTGAATTAATTTACAATTAGTATACATAAGACGACGATTAGAACTGTTTTATAGATGTGTTTACGTATACGTGGCTGACATCTCGATGTTGGATTTGTAGATTCAGTAACATGTAGGTTCTTGATAGTGATTGGGCATTGTGAATTGGGCATTATTGGGTCTTTAACCTGTAAAAAAATATTGTCATAGTTAATATCCGTGCACTGGTGTTTACAAAGGAAACAAAGATGATTCATTCTCGTCTTGGCATTGTTACTTACATATTGCACCATACACTCTAAACTTATCAACTGCCGCTATTAGAGTGGTGTCTACTATGTTGGAAGTTTCAACTCGCAACTAATTACAGAAAAAATGGTAATTAACAATGATTGTATCAGTTGATTGTCTATTATACTGTAATATTGTAATATATAATTCTAGCCCTATGAGAAACATTTAGACGTCTTTCATAAAGCGACACATAATAAGCTTTTGCAATTAATACAACACGCTAGCCGCTACTCTGATTGGTTAGCTGCGATGTTACTCGAGAGCCAGAACATGTTGAATCCTCTTACCGTTCCGCCACAGGTTGGCGCTGAACACAACGCGGAACCTGTAGGTGAATACAACAATGTCGACATCCAGCCAACAGTATTAGTAGTAACCGTCAGTAAATCAGTGCGTGTGCCAGCACTGTTTAGGAAATAAAACACCACTTGGTTGCCTGGATCTGCATCGAAATAATATGAAATTTGGAACTGGGCATTATAGGGAACGTTAAGTAGATCCGGACTGTAGACTACAGCAGAGTCGTCTTTTATGTAGATATAGTATCCACCTGAAATGAAATTCGACATCGGATGAAGTTCAGTCGATGATGATCACGCAATGTTTTTTTCTTAATCCCGACCTGAAAGGATGCCCACAATGTAAAAATAATAATAATCAGACATTTTTACTTCAAATACTAGTCTACATGAAATTGCCTAATTTATTTTTTCCGTGTAGACTTGTTCGTCTATTAGGGTCTCAGTTATTTTATATTGTTTGAAAATGCCCCGTTTATTTGTCACAAAATTAAATTGTTTGCATACACTTATTTCCGGAGGTCGCATAAGAGTTGTTTTTAAATTTATTTTTCGTTAATACGGAAATGAATAAAAAAACCCTATTGAACGACCAATTTTTACACGGCGGAAAATGAATTTATCAATTACTATAAGTTTTTGAAGCAAAACTGTCTGAGTAATTTTTTTGCATGGTGGGCATTCTTTTGACTCGGTTTTAATTCGGATTTCTCGACAACAGGCTTACTGAACGCAGGAATAGATGGATTGGGCGCGAATTCTGACCAAAGCCAGCCGTTACTGTTGTAAGCCAGTGACCAACCGCACACCGTGGAATACTCGAAATCGCCACAGCACCAACTTGACGGTGATGGCGTTGGTGTTGTTGTTGATGGCGTTGTTGGTGGTGTGGTTGGTGATGGTGTTGGTGGTGCAGTTGAAGGTGTGGTTGGTGATGGTGTTGGTGATGGTGTTGGTGGTGCAGTTGAAGGTGTGGTTGGTGATGGTGTTGGTGGCGTTGTTGGTGGTGATGTTGGCGGTGGCACTTATAAAAAAAACCGAAATTATCTTAGGACGCATTACGTAATGCCTGATTTGGTTAATTAAATGCAATCTTGAATGAAGCCCAGGAGAGAGATATCTGAAGGTTATTTGTCCGATCATGGGTTTCCATTAGTGAAAATGCCCTATAATATCTAATCTAAAATACAAATCTAAAATAGCCACAAATGGACCTATAAGGCAACACATGCTCAGATATGTACAAATATATCCACGTTTTTTAATTCTTAGATATGTCTTAGATATGACCATGTATGTAAACATTTGCATTATATGGTCATAACGATCTCGATATGTCCAACCTGGAATATGCAGTTATATTAATATCAAACAGTTGGCATGTATTGCATATGCTTAAATTGAGTGACCACTAGAAAATCCAATGAAATAATATAATAAAAATAAATTTGCATTATAGATTACATATTTATGAATGAAATTTTAAGTTATGATTAATTTTTAAAGAATCGTTAGGTTGGATTCAAATTTATAAATTTTATGAAAGAATATACACCCAAGTAGTGTTTAGCCAAAAAAATAATGCATGTTAATTAATTTTAGTTACTGTTGCAATGCTGACTTGTTCTCAGCCCTAAATTCACATTAAAATTAAATAATTTTAGTAAATAATATTTTCTGTCAATGGCCAAATATGGATCAATGTATGGATCTATCTAACGTTACCAAGTGTAAATTTGAATAGTGTCAAATTTAGATTTTAATGCTTACCTATTCCACAACCATCATTTAATTGAACGTTATCGATGGCTAAAAGTTCATCACGAGCTTCAATTGCTCCAGCTATAGTAAACTGGAGAAAAGTAAAATTATTAGTATTTGGAATTTAAATAAAAAATTCCATTGGCATTAAAATATTAAACTATTACAGAATGCTGCGTTGTGTAGATGTATTGCTTAATCAACTGGAGTTATAGCGTATGTATTAAATAAACAATGTATAGAACCTGAAAATTAACATATTCTTCAAGGTACTAAGCACTTATTAGCATATTTTCTTTACAAATTTAATCCACTAATCTAGGTTATAATTCCGAAAATAAAAATTGTCAACAATTCTGTCTCATTTTTCAATACATGTTTGACAAAATATCACCTTCATTGTACTGATTGCTCAAATGTCTACACCACTTTTCTTATTTGTTCAAAAATATGAAGTGCATTTGAAATATTTTCTAATAGGTTTTTTCTAAACATTGCGTGTTAACCCGACATTATATGATTACACACAAATAGACGAGTTAGTGAAAGATCGTTTTAAAAAATGGCCCTCATTGCCTTCATTTTAGATGTGTTTACTGGTGTTGCTGATGCAAATGTTAAATTTACTCAGTGTTAAAGGAACTTTTGAAGTGCCAAGCTAAACGAATCATTCATTATCTTTTGCAATTAAAATAATCATCCCTGTGATGGAACAATTTGGTTTTCGGTATGAGTGCATTTACTTGCTTTATACTTACATATCCAACGCATGGAAACACCGGGCAGCAAGGTTCATCCTGATCGCCACACGTTATCTCAGGGGTATCCCATGTATCCGTTTGAAACGACCATAGAATGTTCTGCGTATTCCCATCGCTGAAGAAATTCAAGACCGGTCGATAAACACCGTCGTAGTTGATGATATGGCGATATATGCTAATTGATACTTTGTCGTTATCATATAGTGTAATTACAGGTGGGGGTGCGACTATCGTGCCTGTGTTAGGGGGGCCTTCTTGATCTTGAAACCACATGTATCCAGAAGCTAAAAAGTGAAATCGTAAAAGTAGAGAGAACGTCATCAAGAATATGCTTATTTCTCATTTTTTTTAAACAAAATTTCGTTTCTGTCGCTCACTTAATTATTACTACAGGTATTTATCAGCATATTCCAAAAATTTTGGGTGAAATCCATCATTTGTAATTAATTATTGTTAAATTTCTTTTACGGCATTTCCATTAAAAACATTTAAAAATAAAAAATGGCCTAAAATAAAAGGATCATGCCATAACACGATCTGATGATTAGGCCTGGTGGACTTGCATGGTTTTATAATAGCTGATAACAAAAAATCTTGGATAAAAAATGCTTCCAATTTTTACATGATGTGAGAAATTTTATTTCTCATTCGCCACAAGTGTATCATTATTATATGCTGTATGTTGATGAAAGTCTTTTATTCCAGCTTTAAACTTAATTGCTTCATAATAAATTCATATTATTCATTGGGATGTTTAGTAATCGATGCCCTTACATCGTTTATGATCCTCTACATTCTAACGAAGAAAATATTGTCTGGCGAAGTAAAAATAGCGCTGGCGTACATTCAATTCAAGGAAATATAACCCAACAATAACGAAATGTGACGTCAAATGTCAAGAAAGATATATCATGTGGTAGGGTAGAGGGTGTAATTTATCAACCCATTTTATTATTAATTTTATTTCAATTAGCCTTATTTCCGTTAGCTTAGGGCTATCCAATGAATAGAATTCCAATGTTTAATTGTTTGTTAAAATTTACTAGCTGATTAAATTTTAAGAATTATGACATAGAATAAATGAGCAAGGTTAATCCATTATTTAACAATCGGAAATCTGTGGAAAATCTGAGTTTAGATCTATACGTTTTTTAATTTTTAACCATGTTGCAATACACAGATTACGATCATTTCCTGAACAAAAAATCACTATGCCCAAATAAATATAATTGAAAATAGGCCTATATTATAAAAATCCAGACGCAAGTTATTACAATATGTGTAGAAATTACTTTGTGCTATTACAATTTGAAATTTGCCTGATATCATTTTGAAAATAATTTTTTTCGATATCTGATTCGTCGCTAAAGGCATATTTTGTTATTTAGTTGACAGTCACACAGTATTTACATTATCTTAGTTTATTTAGAAACATCATTGCTTACTTGGTGCAAAATCAGGAGGTATAAAAGTAGGTAGGCTGTCTCCAGACCAGATCCATGGGTGAGAACCAGTGTTTGTCCAGCCATAGGTATAGACTTCAAAGTCATAACAGATTTCGTATGCAGCTGTTAGAACTAAATAAATAGTAACATATTATATTAGCAAATGCAAATTGAAGCATTATCTCGATTGCAAAAAGTATTCATTATTGGTAGATTACCAAAGCAGCTAACAGTGATGATCGCAATGGATAGTAACAAACTTGGCTTAGATGAACCCATGTTTGTATTTGTGAGGACGTATTCTGTAACGCTTGTGTTTTCCAATTTAAGTGACTCTTTCCAACTTCGCTTACCTTATTTTATACAATTTTTATTATCGGCGTAAGAATTCCTACGTTGATAAATATATATTTTTTCGCCAGTTGCCTATAATTTTAAAATGATAAGTGTTTAAGTAGATAATGATAAAGGTGCTTTTTTACAAATTAATTGTAGATATTTTATTTGGCCGTTTTTCAAGAAAAAAAATTACAAAAGCAGAATTCTTGATAACGTTATTAATCTTTTTTCCCGTTCCTCAGTGAATTTCATCGATATGGGACTATCTGAGGTTTCCAGCTACCAATCGACTTTTTTCTGCCTTTATGAGGCTTTAATCACAAAATCAAGTCGGTCACAACTTTGTTTTGTTGATCCCATTGCCAGTGTTTATATGGTAAATCTCATTTCAATTTTCAAAACCTATATAGATTTTTTATATAAATTAACGAAACTAGGCTATTTATACCTGTACGTTCAACGTAGATGACCATCTTCGTCTGTCATCTTTAACAGCTAATTATAATCTTTTACTTACTTGCAAACATTCCTAATTCGCTAAAATTTAATAATAGTGCTCAATGTATCTAGCATGCAGGTATAGTGTTGTCTTCTCTAATTAATAACATGAGTAAGGTTAAATCGGAATATTTTTGGTAACTTTTAATACCTGTAATTTTTTTGCAAGATGTATTCTAATATGAACTGAAATCAAACTTTTATCATGCATATTATTTATTAAATAAAGTATCAAAGTAACTCAGCAATGGATGTTAAATAATAAAACAAGCATGGTTTTGTTATACTTTAACCACATCTGAAATACTATTTTATCGTTAAAAGACCATGGACGAATAGGTACCACCGTAAATGCAAATTCTTATACATGTATATGTGAAAATAATAAGACTCATGCTTTCGTGGACTGTTTAGCAAAAAAAAAATTACAAACATATTTTTCAAGAAATCGAAATAAAACTTTGAATGCATTTCAGAAAGTTAGCAATTTGATCCTCTAGCCACCCCTTGCTGTCCATTATCGCCGGAATTGACAACTCCCTCACCGTCCTAAATAGTATGAATGGTACACATGACGTTAATTAAGTTGGACAAAATGGACATAAATGACGTCATATTTCCATACTTTATGACGTCAAATTTCAATTGCAACCATCATTGTTGAACGATTTCAAAATGGAATATACATGTAAATGAAGTCTGTAGTAAAATATCTTATCTTCAACCTTATAATGAAGCGCAGAGCATGCGCTTTTTTGTAATCTTACTTGTGTTATCTTCAGCACTGAGCAACCTGGCAGGTTATTCAAAAAATTTAGCTAGATCTGTGTTTAATACCTTACATGCGGTAAAGATTAGACATGGAATTTATCACAACTACACATATGTATACATTGTATTTATTTAAAAGTATACTCTTTATTGCACAAATATCAAAAAAGTTCAGTAACAAAGGAAACGTGTTCATATGATTATGATTACCATTTACAAAATTTGCGAAATGTAATATATCGATATAATAGAGTAAGATGACGTGGTTATTTTTTATGTTTGATAACGATAAGATAAACATTATAAAAACATCTCCCCAGCTTTTGCTTTAATTGGTTAGAGTTTGTCATACATGTATGTATTAGTTGTAATTGTTTCTTT
>JAQIXS010006583.1:0-10463 GCA_034700785.1 Rossiulus vilnensis | reverse complement strand
AACAGTGCGAGCTCGCAGCCCCATTTACAACAAATCACATTTTTTTCTTCTTTTCTTAAAAATACGTAAATTTGACAAATTATTCTCACGATATACCCTGTCGTTAGGAATTAAACCGAAATCGAATTCAGCGTCAAATTTTCGTCTGCAAATTTATCCGCATAACCCCGTCCTTACCGATAAATCAGCCAGACCCGCATTGACGAAAAAAAAATTCTGGCGACAGTTATTGTCTCCACAATTGCATCTCCGCGAAATTCGCTTGAACTGCTCTTCGCGAAATCACTTAAAAAACGATAATTTTCTAATCAACAGCAAATTATCCGAAAAAGTAAACATGGAGGCCATCGAAAATAGAACGCCGCGTTCTATTTCTGGATGCGTTCTTTTTTTTTTACGTTCGATTTCTAAAAATTCGTTAGGCCTAAAACGTCTAGCATTATTACGTAATATATTTTTATCTTCAAATTTTTATGTAGTAAAATCAAATATTAAAGAAATCTGCCTGGAGGGATGTGAAAAGGACCGTCGAACGCGCGTTTGAAGCCCAGAAATTGTGATTTCGATTTGAAAACATTTGAATTTTTAATGAATGAATGAATGAATGAATTTCCTTACCTGGAGAAAGGAGGATGAGCACGCAAACGTAAAACGGCAGCATGACGATCAGCGGCAGAAGAGCGAGATATGGGCAGGTAAAAAATCGCGAATTTCGTCGTTTCGATCAACCCTTATTTTCTTCTACATCGGTTGGCCAAGCCAATTTTCGGACATTTTCGCCGAAATGCGGAACGACGATCGATGGCCGTCAGACGCTTCGATGTCCAGGGCGCCCGATATTCTCTCTTGGGTTTTCGCGTGTTTTCGGTGGTGGGATTTTCGCGAGCTGGTTCGTTTGTTTTCGGTCTGAAACCGGTGTATTTTTCGGGTAAATCGCCTGCCTTGGGCGACTGGAAAAGACGAAAACAAGGGTAGCGGATAAACGTAAAAAAAAACACGGAATGAGGCGATGTGCGCATGCGCGAAGGCTAGGGCAGATGACGTCACCGAACAATGCGTAGGGATGGAACTGGATCCATGGACGAATCCATTGCCATAAAATAATGGAGAAGGAGAGGGAGGAAGGGTTGTGGAGAGAAAATCAACGAACAATGAAACGTTAATTATGACATTAAACGTCAAAACGTTGACGGTGGGAGAGACATTTCCTAAATGATAGTGATAGAACCATCAACCTCCAGATACTGAGACGTGTGCCATTGGATAAAAAACACCTAAAAATATCAATTAATATCACAATACAATGTTGTTTGACTGATACACAATCAACACAACTTTTTATAGAAAATCAAATTACCTTAAATCAGTTCCTAGACTAAAATCAAACTGTGTTAGTATTTAATAACAAATTTCTACCACACGTAAGAATAACATTAATATCTCAAGTACAATTTGCATAATAAGAAGTTTACTAGAAATCAGAAATATAAAGTTGTTTGACTGATAAGCAAACACTGAAACAGCTCCTTATAGAAAATTAACTTACCTTAAAGCAGTTTCCAGACTAAAATTAAACTGTATTAAGAGTTTTATAACGAAATTGAAATTAGAAAAACAAACAAACAAAAAATGGTTGCCATATAAACAATCATCAAAACAGCTCTAAAAATAGGAACTTACCTTAAGCAGTTTTCGGAATGAAAATTGATACTAGCATAGGTAACAACTAGTAACAAATTTCTTCCACATCTTGGTTTTTCTTTCCTCAAAAGAGGTTAATATCTGAAAATCTTTAAAATAAGGACGTGCAAGAGGACCATGAATCCCATACTAGCAGGCTTGACGATAAAACAAAAATCGGCATATATTTTAAGGAGCAGATAATATTTATGTTCTCATTTTCGTTCATTGAAATTACCTATTTAAATATTTGGTTTTTTTTATGCAGAAATTATACTTTACCAATGCAGAAAAACGATATATGCCAAGTATTTCATCGAAACAAACTTTGTGACGATTTCTTTTAGGGATTTAGGGCCCTCTTAGCATCCCCGCTCTCTAGAAGAAACTGATTCCTACGAAAGGTTAATAATAAATATCCTTTAATGAAATATCCACCATTAAAAAGACAGAACGAAAAATGTGTTAAAAATATGTAAGGAAATAACGCATCTAACTCTGCCTACGGTTTACATTCGAGTGAAATATTACACGATAAAACGCAAACAGCGAAAGCTCACAATCACTTCACTTCACTCGACCCAGTTCAATTCTTTAGCGACACTTGAAACATCTTTCAACGCAATAATATCACAAAAAAAACAAATCACTTAATTAACCAAACCCAGCCCTCGATGCATTCCGGGAATTTAGCACTTTCACAACTCTTGGTTAGAAAACATCAACAGGTAATGAAAATAACAAGGGGTTGTAACATTTTCTAATGAAAACCAACAGTCATTGGGTTAAAACTAGTTAAAAACGTCAATTTATAACTATCATAATGGACTTGGTATTTCAATCTGTGGACCAAACGAATAATTAATTTATTATAAATATATTATATATATAGTTATGAATACAATTTAGTTGTAACATTTTCTAATGAAAACCAACAGTCATTGGGTTAAAACTAGTCAAAAACGTCAATTTATAACTATCATAATGGACTTGGTATTTCAATCTGTGGACCAATCGAATATAATTAATTTATTATCAATATAATATATATAGTTATGAATACTATTTAGTTAAATAATTATATTATTATTAATTATGATTATTAATCATAACTTGAGTTTTCTTTCATCAGCGCCTAGTTGGGCAAGCATTAACACTTAGTAAGCACTTTTACGCATTAATATATTCAAGGAATTCAATTTCAAACCAAATCGGTGCAAAATTTCCGAATGCATCGCAGGATGGCGTGGGGCTAACCTTCACCCACAGCTGACCAGTGTCCATCGAATTACTTCGAAATAAAACTCAAAAGCAGCAAAACGGATGTACAAGACGGACTCACACTGAAAATAGATTTTATGCAAACGCCTTATTGAAATATATTTATATATATATATATATGTGATATAGATTTAAATTAGGAATCTCGCCCACTCAATTGGGTCATCGTTAAAGGCACAAACCCTTACGGATTCAAAAAATCTAAAAAGCATAGAAGTAACAAACGAGAAATGTGCAAAAAAAAAAAAGAATAAAATCGGCCCATTTTTCCATAAGAAAAGCAGCCGACATCGAAACAAAGGTTCCCTCCGACAGTTGGCCATACGAAAATGACCAACATCAGCACACAAAAAAAACTACAGACAACGAGAAAAACAACAAAGACCGTTGATGGACAAATTATCCTAACGAGTGAAAACGACACCAAAAACATCCAAATAACAAACTAAGGTCGTGGACTTCACAATTGCAACAATGTGGAACGGAGGGGCTTCGACACATATTGACCAAAAATTTGGTCTAGATGTACGCATTGCTGAAAAGCAAAGCAGTGTCGAAAAGCATGACATAGACCAAAAGTATGGCAATATCCAAGAATCTTACAAGGGCCAATACCATGGCAATGTCCAGGAGTATGAAAAAAACTAAGATCATGGCAATGCGAGTTTCACAGTGGCATAGATGAGATTCTTGGGCATTGCCATGATCTTAGCCTCACTCATATTTTCGGACATTGCCATGACCCATCATCGGTTCAAGAGTGCGGAAAGGACTAAGATTATGGCAATGTCCAAGAGTCTTATCTTAGTCCTTGATAAACTCTTGGACATTGCCTTGATCTTAGTTCTCGCAAGCTCCTTGCCAGAACCAAGAATCTGACCATGGATAAGAACCTGGCAGTGGCCAAGTGCATCTCGATGGCAGAGATTCTTTATGTCCGATAAACTTCCTGATGACATTGTTACTTGCCAGTTCTCGACTTCAGATTCTTAGGTTAAACATAAGAAATCGGAGAGCTGGCCGATTTCGTGCTCCACCATTCCAGCACCGCTATTAATTTGTCCACGACCAGCTAGAAATCGCAGACTGGTATGTTGCACCTTACCGCCAGCGGAAGCGCCAAAAGGCCACAATTGAACCAGCTGGTCTAAAAACACGAAAACCTCATAGAGGTTTTCTTTTCCCCCCGGACTTCGGGGGTGTTCGAAGGCTGCACACTAAGGACACAAAGAGACAAATCACCTTTTCTATCAACTTTGCATAAGCGCTACAAAGTGAAATGGACCGATAAGAAAATAAAATTAAAAGAGTCGTAGCGCATCACACCGCAGAACTGATCGGGTCCTGAATACAAGCACAGCCAGGAGAACGGCAACGGCACGATAAGGGGCAAATGGACAGACAAAGAGAAAAATAGCTATGGTTTGTTCTCGCAATGGACCAGAATTCATTGTTTCATGATGCGGCTAAACAGAAATTTTCAATTTATTCATTTGCCACATGGCTGTGCCAAAAGCATGCCAATTAACACTCGTACCTCACTTTATACAGCATTCAAATTTGTAGTTAGCAGTGTTTTTGTTTTTCAATTTTGTTTTACTTCCGTTAAACTTTAAGATTGAATTATTATACATCACGGATTTTGCCGTACAATTCGCTGAAGAAAAGTACTGAGGAATATAAAATGGAGTACTTGCATCGCAGGGAAACTTCATAAAATAAAACGTAATTATCAACGCAATATTTTGGGGTCAAATTTCCTGCACAAAATTTGCTTTGGAATATTATGAATTGATGGAACGAAGAAATGACACCAACAATTTGTCACGAATCTAACAATACCTGAATAACGACTTCTTAAAATGATTAAAATATAAGAAATTTAGGATATATTTTTTTCTCCTAAAAGCAAGGAAAATATAGGATAACTAAACAAAATAAAAATAGAAGATATAGGATGTCTGGGATGCCTGAAAATGAGATTTGGAACGTATCCCGTGTCATTTACATAGGTCTGTACGTAAAAAAACGTTTCGTTATACAGCCAACTGTCTAGAAAAACCATCTAGGCCGTAACGTAAAGTGAGGCATGAGTGAATAGGGCCTGCGATGAGATAATCTAACACCCATGTTCGTGATCTCCGACCCAAAACTACTAAATGAGCCATCCACAGGGCAAATCTACAATGGAAACGGCAACAAAACATTATCGAAATGTTACATTCCTCATAATTAAGAGTGGCTTAACAGGTGTCGGCCCCGGTGTAGCTCTTTTTAAAAGTTCCGAAAGATTCATCGTTGTTGGTTTTTTATTTACTCATCTTTTCATTTTTAAATTGAAAATATTTGCTTCGGGCATCTAGTACCTGCCGTACTAAGTATCCGTGTGGTGGAGACTGAGCTGGGCGACTACGGCATGAACAGGATTTAAGATCCAAACTTACGCAACGGACTCTCAGTGCCGAGTATCTGGCGTGGTAACTAGCACTTACCACGCTTAAAATCTTATTGGGTATCGTAATCTCTAGGTCAAGGACCAGCTTAAATAGAAGAAGCACAAACCTATTGATCAAGAGGAAGAGAAAGAAAAAAACAAGGCAGAGAAGCAGAGATTATTAGACTGATAACTAACTTCCAACTACTGGCACAATTTAAAAAGGCCGGATGAACCTAAATTTGAAGTTCTGATAAGTCCAAGCAGAAGGATCGCAGTAGAGCCGCAGAGCTGTCAGCATCTCGATGTCACCTTCGCTGGCATCAGAAATCCTTGTTAAAAGTTAAAAGACGTAGCACCTTGAAAAAGTCCACAAAAGAGCACGAACCACGGGAGATACGCCCCAAAAACAGCAAAGGAAATTTAAAAACAAAAAACCAGGATGGGCGTCTCAGTAACTTACGCACTGAAAACCGATGCCGAGAAGACACCCAGAAGCTGGTCCAGGCCCTTGGAGAAGAATGTTGGGACTCTTCTCACTTACAAACTGGACGCCATTGTCCAGTTATCCAGGATCTGGTCTTAGGCCCTGAAGAGGCAAAGACCCAAGACATCCATCCAGAAGCTGATCCTGGTTCTTTTAATAGTTGTGTCTTTGTTACGTGCTGGACGCCATTGTCTGTCAGAATCTGGCCCAGGCCCTGAAGAGGCAAAGCTGGAGTCCGAGGTCCCTTAGGTGGACATTCCCAAGACACCCAGAAGCTGGTAAAAGGCTCTTGAAGAAGAACGAGTTGTGTCTAAATGCCAGTTATCCACGTCCAGTAATCCTATAGCTGGTCCAGGGCTCTGAAGAGGCAAAGATGGCATACAAGGACCCTTCGGTGGACATTCCCAAGACATCCAGAACCTGGTTTAGGGCCTTCATGCGAGAACGGAACGCGCTGGACACCACCTCCAAGACATCCACGTGAGAATGGAGTTTCGGTAACTTACACGCTGGATGCCATTCCCAGGACATCCAAAAGCTGCCCCAAGTCCTTGAAGACGTAGTCGGGCTTAGGATCCGGGTTCTCGGATTCCTGCAGCGGGATCCAGACGGTGGCCGCAACGCCAGCGTTGATGCCCCCCTGGATGTCCGTCATCAGGTTGTCTCCCACCATGATGCACTCGTGAGCCTCCACGTCCAGAGACCGGAAAGCCATCTCGAAGATGGAAGCAGCCGGTTTCTGTTCCGGGTGATCACCGCCCACCAGGATCACGTCGAAGATGTCCTTGGCGCCCAGATGGACAATCTTCTCCCACTGCGCCGTGGATGGACCGTTCGTGATCAGGCCCAGCTTGTAGGACGCCCGCAAGGTCTCCAGGAACTCCAGAGTCTCGCTCTTGAAGTCTATGTTGGCAAATCTGGTGCTCTTCCAGAGAGGATAGACGTCTCTGGCCAGGTGCTGGTGCTGAGTTCCCAGGGCGTACGCCCACAGGAGCGTCCTCCACGTGTCCAGGTCCGCTCGGCCCTTGACCGGGTCCTCCGGGTTGATCCTCAGGCACTGGTAGAACGTCTCCACCGCTTGCTTGGCACGGCCCTTGGGGACGTCCCGTGAACACAAGTACGCCAGAGCCTGAAAATATTCCAGGATGCCTTCCATCAGAGAAACATTTTCAACTCTTTGGGAAGTTGGGGGGGCCAATGACAGGGTAGGAACAATGGTACCACGAACAACAATCCAGGATACTTCCCTTTTCCAGCGAAATGGTAGAGGCCGACTTTTGTACGAGAAAGGGACAGCTGTTGAGCATGTTAAGTCAACGTTAGGACCGCTTATCAAAACTAGAATATACCGCGAATCCAGATGGAAAAACAGAATTAATCTTCCCCGTCCTTCTTCCCTGATTAGATTTAACGGGGCAGTAACAAGAGTAATATTGACAAATTTGACTTCTAAAATAAGAATTTATCATTAATATTAGACAAATCAATCTGCGTGCTGAATTTCTCAATTATATTTTTAAAAAAAATACAAAATAAAGTCGATGATAAAAAAATTCATTATAAAATTGCCAGAGTTTTCCAGGTTAGTAGACACCACGATAGTCTATAAGCCGAATCACAGAATATCTACGGTTAAAGGCCCAGTATACTCTAGTTTTGAACACCACACAAAAGACCCTTTTTTTTCTACGAGGACATGCTCGAGCCGATTTTCTCAATACGGGTCACAAGACGTAGCCAATGAATCAGTAAAGATCTTCCAACCAAGTTTCAATTCAATTCAACTCAGTGGCACTGCAGTCAACAAGGACGTGTCCCACGTGGGTGCACGACTTATAAAAGCAAAAAAAAAATGATCGCAAGTGCCTACGAAATCCTCATTTCGGTTTCATCAGAAAAAATGACAAATAATTCCAGCAACCAAATACAGCTTTCGCCACTGCGTAGGGTTTTGAACAATGACGCAATACAAGCAACGAAATACTGATGAGAAAAGAAAATAAGAAAAAAAAAAACTGGATTACAATCAAATTTATTAACTATCTCGAGATGATAAAAGACAAGGATTTGTCATGGTGATTCGCAGCGTGACGCAAACGACATAAAAAATAATTCGCAATTGATGCAATGTCAATTCAAGAACAAACACAAGAACAAAAAGTCAAACAATATAAACCAGATGTGGATGAACAGTTGAGCAAATGTCTAAACATAAAACAATACAGCGATAATAAATTCAACACCTGCAATTGGCAAAATTTCAAGATTATCATCGGTTTAAAGAACCTATAATTTACAAAATCTTTGCCTGACCAACCTCCTCTCTTGATATTCTGAAACGAATTCTGTGAAAAACACAAAAGGAGGAAACATTAATGACGAATTCGGGTTTTTTGCTTCGGTGGTTATTTTTTTGGGCAATTCCTCAGTGCTTACAGAGCACGTTCCATCGGCAGTGACACAAACAATCCAGTGCGTTTTAAGGATTTCAATGATTATCCCTGACCGAAAATATTTTTCTGTTCACTGACAGTACACTGATTAACCCCGAATTTCATATCAGGATTGGCTCTCAAACAGGGTGGCAAAATAACATCCATGATTCGAAATTTAGAACTTTTAGAAGTTCTTCAGATTTTTACAGGATTTTTTATCTTCAAAATGCATTTTTTTATTCCTTACACACTCATGTGTTTAACACAGTAATAGAATAATAAAATCATTTTTAGCCATCTTTTTTAACAGGGGAATCTCTGCATTCAATAAATTCAATTTACTCTCCGAACTCTCCAAGGCAGTGTTGTCAGACAGCATCTGTCTGACAACAAACACAAAGCGCAGGGTTTGTAATAATTTGTAACAATTATAAAGGTTTAGATGTTAAATTTGCCATGCTGTATTAGGACTTTTTCTTTGGAATACTTAGGACCATTTTGTTTAGTACTTTTTAGTACTTTTTTTGCGTGGAATATTTAGTACTGTTGAATACTTTTCATAGGACTTCTTGTGGAATATTTAGTACTGCTTAATGACTATTTCTTTACAAAGTCTTAAGAATTTATTTCGTTGAGTGTTATTATAGGACTTTGAGGACATGTTTGCCACCCTGCCAAAATATGATTCCCTTTGCAGGCCAGTGGTTTACCCAACTGCATTGATTCGGGTGAATTTCAATCCAATATTAGAATGTGAATTGGACACGAAAAATACTGGAATTACCAGGCAGAAAATGAACAATACTAGCAATGAACGGTGACGGAAATGTCCCCCATCCCCTCCCCCATCATCCCGTGGTCACGTTTAATTTCATCAGGATTTTCACGACCAGTTTCATCCGGCGAGCGTGACAAAAAGCCACCGCGATATCAAACTGGCATCTGCCTGTAAAATCCAATTTGAGAGATGCAACTTTCGCAATTGCCGGTTGGCACATACACCCCGACCCAGCCACGTATTAAAGAGGCGGATGTGACACCGTACCGAATCGTCGATTACGTCAGTCCTGGCAATCTATATCGGAAAATAAATAAAAAAAAGAGTGGGGGGGGGGAGGGGAACAAATCGGGTTGCAGCCGGTTGAAACCGTTGACACTGATGCCAGATATCAATGCCAAATTCCTGATCCTGTTTTATTTGCATCGAGCTCATCCCAAGGACGCCATTTTCAATTCGTAATCGCGCGTACTTGTGTACTTGTAAACATGTGATAAGCAAACCGGACAATTTAGGGCTAAGTTACCTCGCGTTTCAATTTCGGAATTTTGGAACAGGTGGTTAAAACGTGAAAGAAAAAAAAAAGCATGGGAAGTAAACGAAAACTAGCCAAACATTTTAAAAAAAAATCACTACCTTTTACGAAATCACGTGTGTAAAATGAAAACCGATTATTTCCCTGAGAAAATAACAATAAATAATGTTTAGGAGTGCAATTATTTCAATACTGGACAATTTTTTCCACCGTCGCTTATTTCGTTAAGATAATTTTGTTGGGGGATATACATGTCCACATTTTAAAATTTTAAATTTGCCAAACATGCGTCCAGGTTTGAACCATTGCGAGTATTTCGTTTCACGGCCATCTGAAAATTGCTCAAGATGTTGTTGAAGGACGATTAAGACGTCATGTATTGCAGTAAAATTGTGCCGGTTGTTGAAAAATTTTTTGATCAACACTGAATGAGGTAGAAGGATAAAAACTCTGGTAACCAGTTCTGACCAAACGTTGTTTTTAAAGGCTCGCACCGCTGCTTATGGCTTAAACCATCAGATAACTTTTTTTCCTACCAGGTATTTTCTGAGTCAGGCCCATAAAAGCAACCCGTGACTCAAAACTCAGTCACAAGACTGAAGATGTGACAATCACCGGGGACGAAAATATGTTGAAACGTTGACAGAGGTCTGGAATATGTTGGCACGATGATTCATCAACACAATGCCCGTTTCACGGCTAAACAATTTGGCACCAGAAGAAGGTAGCCTGGGCCAAAAATAAAATTAAAAAAAAGAAAACGGATGGGGCAATGAAATTTGGCACAGGGTTAAGAGCGAGGAGAAGCAGATCACGTCTGGTTTGGCAAAGAC